>PVJH01004685.1:0-18998 GCA_004026705.1 Nesogale talazaci
CTCTATACTCTTAATCCTCAAATTGACACCAGATGAGGTGATTGCCTCACCATGTCATTGTTAGTGCCAACTACTTGACTCTGACTTACTACAGAAGTTATCTGTCCCATAGGGTGTCCTGTGCTGTCATCTTGACAGATGCAAATTGCTGGATCTTTCTCCCATGGAGCTGTAGGTGGGTTCAAACTATCTGCCTTTAGGTGGACAATTGATTGACTATTATACCACCAGTGCTTCCAAACTGTTCCTATTCCAATCTCCTGTACCTAGCTCTTCAGCATCAAACTCTGGACAATGTTGTTTATTCTTTTTTTCTTTTATCCTTTGTGTTCCAGAGTTTAAAAAGGAAAGCATTTATGTGTTTAAAGCAAAGGATTTCTGGGGTAGAGGGTTGGTTACGCCTGTGATGCAAGAGCTATGAACCCAAGCCCAAATTGGCCAGGAATCAAATCTTAATAGCAAGTCAAAAGGAAAGACAGAGCAGGATTAGAGCTAAGAGATCATGGCTATGGAGCAAAAGCTAGGATCAGAGCAAACCAATATAAACAAAGTGAGCTAGGGACATGGGTATGATGTTGCTGCTGCTGCTGCTATAGAAATATTCTACTTCCTCCCAATGTCCAGTTACAGCTGGACATCTACTTCCTCTGGAAGTCAGTTACAGCTGACACAGTCTGCAATTCCTAACAGATCAGGGGAAATGAGGGATGATCTGAAGTCCCGATTTACAAATAAACAGGATATTCTTGTTCATATTCATATGAACATTTAAACTAGTCATGTCTTCATCCAAGCCACCTGTAATCCTATAATATTGTGATGTATACCCTTCAAGCATACTCGATACAGCAGCTGAGTAATCTTTTCTTACATAAATTACCATACATACTCATGTATAAACCAAGTCTTTCAGCACATTTTTATACAGTGTTTGTGGTAAAATTAGGTGCCTCTGCTGATATTAGGGTTGACGTATAATCGAGTATATATGGTAGGTCATTTTCCTAATATAAGTAATTATTCATCTTCAAGTCTTCACTTATTTAAAACACACCATGACTTTCCATTGTATTTCAAGTAACAAATAATCATAATCTGCAAGTGTCTGTCTAGTTTAGGCATGTTTAACTTTTCAAATTCATTTCCAGCCACTGATGGCATTGCAGTTATACAGTGGGCTGCCTTAAGCAGCTGGAAACCACCAGGCCCTTCTGAGGAGAACTCCTATAAAAAGTTACAGCTTCAGTAACCTACAGAGGCAGTTTGACCGGTTGCTATGAGTCAGAATACAGTGGACATTAGTTGAGTTATATTGTTATGCATAGTACCTAATGGGGTCCAGATAACCTGACCTAGTAAGAATCTTATAATATCCTTCTTTTAGCTTTAAACTGTGCTAATTCCTTTCAATCAAGTGTGGTTGATTTTTATCTTTCAGGTCTGGTGAAAGTCACTATTTTAGATGACCTGCAAGATAACTTTGTCTAACTATCACCAAACCCACCATTCCATCTATCTACTGTGATATTTTCTTATTTTATACTGACATATATATTCATTTTGGTACCATCTTCCACGACTAAGTAAAATATTCTATTATAAATTATTTTACATACTGGGTAAGTCTGGGTAGACTAGAGATACAAATCCAGGGAGACTCAATGTGTTTAAGAAAGATCTTTATATAAAAAGAAAAATTGAATATTGAGAAAACATCCCAGTCCAATCCAGACTAAGCCCATATGACCAATACCAATCTATAAAGTCCTCTTCAGACTCATGAAACACATGCAATGATGCCAAATGCAGGAAGATCACAGGTCAATGGGTGAGGGGTGTGGCATTCATGTGCTTATGTTAATTTTATTATTTAAATGTAGGGGTGGAGTCTAGTCTGTTAATCTGGAGATAGCCATTGAGTAGCCAATGAGGCCTCTATGTAGGCATGGCTTTCTCCTGAGACTTCTGGGAAATCTCACGATATTTCCCTCGTGAAGATAAAAAGCTATCTCCCCCAGTTGTTGGGAGTTAGTCTGAGAGACGATGAGTCATGGAAAATACAAGCTGGTAGCGTCTGAGAAACTGGAGGAGCCATTGGAGAGACCACATGGCCTTGCCCTGATGAAGCCAGACCTCTGAACCTGGGGTGGCATGTTGTTGATGGACCCTGAGCCGTGGAAGCAAGGAGCCATGGGGAGACCTCTGCCAGTGCCAGGACTCTGTACCCACTGACCTGTGACTTCATGAGTTGGAAGGAGACTTTATAGACTGATATCGAGCACATGGGTTAATACCGGACTTATGACTTTGTACTGGACTGGATTGGGATGATTTCTTAATATCCTATTTATCCTATTTATAAACCTTTTCCTTATATCTATATGCGTGTCTATGAAATTTGTTCCTCTAGTCTACCCGGACTCACACAGGGGGTGTTGTGGATCCAGTGTCATTTTAAGTATCACTCCACTGGCAGAGGTCACCATGTGGTTTCTCCAGTTCAGGACACTAGCCTAGCTCGATATATCCTGTCAGCTGCAATGTCTCCCAGGAAATTAGCCTGAGTCCCACATCCAGAGCTATTTATCTCCTAAGCGCCTCCAAACCAGGTCATCAAGCTGTGACCTGATGGACAGACTAAACTCCACCCCTTCACTCTTAATCCTCTCAAATTCACAACTACCACATATGCCAAGAATTTAGTTGTATTTGACACACTGTCAGCATTCAAAGAATGATTGTTGAATACATGAATTCAGGAGAAGTTTGAAGCTCAATAGGAAACCGAATGGACTGATTGAGAAAAAGAGCAAAAATGAGATTTCAAAAATATGCAAAACTACATTATTTTTATTTTACTGAATAATCACTATTGAAGCATGAAAATTATAGATGCAATCATATCATAAACTATTAGTCAAGAAACAGTTTTACTGTTGCATTACAAAAATTTAGAAATCACAAATAATTTACTGTGCTTTTAACTACCTAAAAGATTTAGTCTCATCAAATGGTAATTTATGGGGTCCAATTAAGACAATTGAAATTCATCAGTCACTCGTTCATGATCATAAAGTTAATTCCCACTCATAGCTGCCCCATAGGACAGAAACTCTTCGGGTTTCAAAGGCTATAAATCTTCAAGAGATTAGAAAGCCTCATCTTTCTCTCTAGAAATGGCTGGTGGTTTTGAACTACTGACATTGGTGTTAGCATCCCAATTAAGAACTCACTACGCCTTCAGGTCTCCTTTTAAGTCAGGTTGCTGTCATTGTTAGGTGTACTAAAGACAGCTCTGGCTCTAGTAAATCTCCACAAAGCACAACTAGCCATTGCCCTGTCCCACTCCATTCAAACAACTATCTATGTGTGTCAGCCTGTTGTTGTAGGCACTGTGACAATTTATCTTGTCGAAAGTCTTCCTCACCTTAGCTTGTTCTTCCTCTATCCAGTATGCTGTCCTCTTCCAAGACCTGCGTCTTCTGACACTTCCAAACTATCTGTGACTAAGTCTTGTCACACTTACCTCCATGGAGCAGTTGGTGGTTTCAAACTGCTGACCTTACTGGTAACGAGATAACTCATAAGCACAATATCAATGTCCCTTAAATTCTGCAGTAGGACCTGAGATTCTATATGTTTTAGCAAACTTCCAGGTAACTATCCATCTGCTGGATGTGGCACCAAATGAAAGTAGCAAAAGAGCCATCAAGTGGATGAATTCGGTTTATTTGAACCTTTTCTAATGCCCGCACACTTTGGTGTCTCTGCAGTCTGAACTGAGAAGTTGAAAACAAACATAAAATCAATTAGACACCATGTTCAATTAAGATAATCAGTGTCTCAGTCACATTGTGTTCATTTTAAGCCATACTCTGCTTCTATTTATTTATAGTTTTTCTAACAGAGTTTTTAGTTCAAATTTTCATCGTTGAAATATTTTATAACTCATGTTTGAGGACTAACAATTAATGGATACATCAATAACAGTAAGCTTCATTTGTAATCATATAGTGTTTTACGGTGTGCAAAGAACTTCAAATAGCGTACCCTGAGACTCACAGCAAGTCTACAAAGTAGCCAGGGGGAGCGAGGGTCAATAATCCAACTTGCTGCTACCTAGTCCATTCAATACTCATCAACCCCACATAGGGTTTTCAGAGATATAAATCTTTCAGGGAGCACGTAACCTCATCTTTCTCCAAGAAGCATCTGGTGTGCTGGAGCTGCTAACCCCATGATTACCATTACCTTCTGTGCAAATGGGGTGTCAGATTATTTACCCCATAAGCAAGGTAAACCCAGGTTTGCTTGTGTTTGCTCCATCTGTAGTGAACGTTTCTTAGATATTTGCCACACGGAAAGGTCAGATTCTAGGTAGGGCTGGAATCTGTCTCTCCCCAAAACCCATAAAATTCCAGATTTCTATTCCAATTTTCAATTACTGATTGAGGTAATAAATGAGGTTTACTTGTGCTTATTTATTAATTTGGCAGGACTTTGCCTTACAAACTTTGGACATATTTTCAGGAGAGACCAGTTCCTGGAGAAGGACAGTCTGCTTGATAAAGTGGATGGGGAAGCAACAACGAGGAAGACCCTCACAAGATGAATTGACACAGTGGCTGCATCAATGGGCCCAAGCCTGGGAATCACTGTGAGGATTGTTCAGGACTGAACAGCGTTTCGTTCTGCTGTGGACAGGGTTGCTATGTGTGGAAACCAACTCAAAGGCATCCAAAAACAAGAAGAAAGAGGTGTTCTGTAGCAGACTTATCCAATACAGCATCTTTTGATCTCTTTTTTTTTCTTTCCTTTCTTTTGATCTCTGGACTGCTGCATCCATGAACACTGATTGTGGATTCACACAAGACGAAATCATTGACAATTCAACTTGCTCATGCTTACTTCCCTTGTTGGGTAATCCATCCTACACATACTACAGAAAGAAAAAGTTGATAAGACGGAACTACTGAGTATTATAAAGATTTCACCTTCTGGCACTATCACTAACAATGTTCTACTTCTAGGCTTTCAGGAACTCACCAAATTTTGATGCTGTCCTAAAGGTTTTCATCAGTGAATTTCCGTGAAGCAGACAGGCTCTCTCTTTTTCAAAGCATGCTCTTAATCTGGATGCTCTCCTGAAACCTGTTCACTTTGAGTGACCCTGCTGGGATTTAAAGTACCAGGGGTCTACCTCACAACAGCACCACAACTCAAGGCACCAAAGTGAATGCACTGACAGACAGGTGGCGGTTGATTAAATGGAGGCACAATCTGCCAGAACATTTCTTAATATTACTCCTGAGACATCCATTTCCTTTTGGCTACTTTTAAGGAACATAGACTATGTAGTGGAAAGAACTGAGATTGAATCCTTGCTCTATTTTGTTTACTTGCTTTGAGATCTTCAACGAGTAATTTAATCAACATGAGACCCAGTCATGTTATCTGTAAATTAAAAGAAATAACTTTATGTTCATGGAAACCATTTTCTCCCATCCTTACATTTCCCAGAGATGGCATGCACTCTAGTCCCAAAGAAGGAATGGTTTTAGAACATCTTTGGGTAATCTGAATCTTTACTTCTCCCTGCATGACCTTGCAGAAGATAGAGATGGATTCACCAAATTGGAAACTTGGGGAAGGTCTGCTATTCATTAATCACATCTTTTTCTTATGAAAGATTCCATTATTAAAGCAACCATTCCCCCTTTCACCTTGGGATGCCCTTTGTACAGTACTAAAGCATTGTCTCTCATTCATACCCTAATGCTGCAATCAAGGCCTAAAAGCCTTTTTTACCAGCAACTTTGGAGGTGTAATTACTCCATCTCTAGCTGTGGGTGCTTTCTATGATCAAATTATAGGACAGACTGAGATTGCCTTACTTAGAAATCATGGTCAATTCTCTGAGTACTTCATTCGTAGGTGGGGAACACGGTCTGCACTCAGGGGAAAAAGAACACTATAGAATGACTTCCATATGTGGCAGCATTGTCCAATTCTGCCTCCCACCTGAAAAGCTACTCTCTGAACTTCTATTATGTAGGCCTCTAGATATATAGAGTTAGTTTGGAATTTTACAGACAGTTGTTTGTAATTGATCGATATTTTACAGAGGAAATTCAACACCTACTTTGGAAATGTTTTTATGTGAATTAAAGATATTATATTACCTAGTGCTTTTTAATACAGATGTCGTAAATGTTTCATTTTAGTGGAAATATCCATATAAATAAACAAGATGGGACAAAGTAAAGAGAAGTAAGACTCTTCATGGCTACATCATCATTTATAAAATATGAATATAGTACTTAATTTTACTTACCAAACAAACAAAAGAAATCCATGACTATTTTGCCTCTATGATTGTTGAATAATTTAGAGCATTAAAGCTCAATCGAGTGAGTTGTCCAAGAGCATTCACTTGATAATTGACAGGAGAAAACAATATACAGATATTTTCCTCATTGTCTACATTGACATAAGTCATAACCAGAGTACAACACGCACATATGTACACACATCTGGAATCTCACTATTAATTAAATATTTATCTGCAATCATGTACTTTTCACTTCATTATGTATTCAATATTTTTTATTTCTCATAATTTATCTTAAAATTCCCACAATTAAACTCATGTAAAATGATAATTAGTTGCTATAATTTCATTTATAAGTTTCATCTTTAGTCAGAAACTTAAAATGGAAAGAACAAAGATAAGAAATAGAATATAGGATCAGGTCCAGAAAATTGATAAACTTTGAAGACATCTCCTGGTGTGAGGGCCATCTGCTTTCCAGGGGGAAAAAATAAAAAACTAACAATGGGACAGCCTTAGGCCATCAGCAGTGATGAATGTCTCTGGAGAAGTGACCAAATATCTTCATCTCCCACCATCAGAGTAGTTCAGGGTCACTTTAAAAGAAGAAGAGTTCTACTGAGTTAGAAATAGCAGTCATCAGTCATCACACACTTGAAGAAGTCCTGCTTAAAGAAGCAAGCAAAGAAAACAACTAATATGTGAAAGGAAAAAAAAGACCAAATATCTTTCCTCACAGGAGTCTAGCTCAAGGACAGAGGAACCTTAAAAATGGGTCAAGAAATGCTTCTTCCCTCACTGCCTTTGAGTCAACTCTGATTCACACTCTACTGTCTAGAACAGAGTAGAATTGTGCCCAGATGATTGCTGAGTCTGTAAATCTGGAAAGGAGTGGTAAGCTTCATTCTTGTCTTGTGGAATAGCAGGTGCTTTCACACTGTCAACCTTAGGCTCAGCAGCCCAAAGGATAAAAACCATCAGAAAGTTTACACGGGGGCCTCATGGTTAAGAGTTGGGCTGCTAACATTAACCGGTCACTGTAAAGGAAGTAACTTCTCAATAAGTAGTCAGAGTTTTTTCAATCTGACAAGTTTTGATATAGCTGCAAAAATAAGTCAAAAGGTGTTCCCACTATGCGGTGAGCTCTGCAAGTGAAAATGGGGAAAGAGAAAAAGAATCCCATTCAGTATTCACGATTACTGAACCCTGATGTGCCAACTTTCTAAGTGTGGCAGTGAACATCCATAAGGATTGCAAACTTGGAAACACTGTGGGGCAGTTCAACTGTCCTATGAGGACATTGTGAGTCTGAACAGACTGAGGGCAGTGAGTTGGGCATTTTGTTTTAGACAGAAAACTCGCAGAGTAAATGTACATAAAAATGATAATAGAATTATCCTGGGGGGGAGGGGGGTCATGGAAAAGAAAAACAAGATCAAATAACATCACCACAAGTGACCAGTCACAGTTCTCAAGTACTGCACTCCCTGTTTCTTGTTTTCTATTTCTCAGAACAGTTCCAGTCATAACATCCACCGAGTTGGTCCACATCTAGACAGAAGTAGAGCCTCTTTTGGAGCACTGATGACAGATGACATTGTGTCTCACTCGATGGGTCCTCAGTACATATCTGATGCTGATAACAACTTATCAAGGGGGTTATTTTCACTTCAAAAGGCTATTGACTAGGCTGAGCCCTGGTGGCATAGTGGTTGTGTGCAGAACTGCAGCCCACAGAGTTGAGGGTTCAAATCCAGCAGCAGGTCTCCAGGAGCAAGGCTGGGCTTCCTACTCCCACCAGGGCAGTAATGCCACACCAAAAAATAAAGGCTATTGACTATCCAGATGTGATTAAGGGAGTGTTCACAAGAATTTACAGAAAGATAGCTAGGACACAAATAAGAAACAGGGAGGGGAAACCCCCTCTTAATCATAAAGGACGATGTAGGAAATAGAACAGAAAAACATCAGAGCCTTGAAAAGCATGAAACAAGGTAACACACCTGCTTCTATGCACGCATTTTCATTACAACATGCCAGGTCTGAAAAAGAGTGAGGACATTGTTATTTTTAGGCTGTAAAGAGCATGCTTTCAGGATTTAGAAGATGGTATGCACGCAGTGGGCTTCACTGGAAGAAGCCATTACTTTACACAGAAAGCAAATGACAAGAAGCGTCAGAGTAAAAGCTTTTCATATCCAAGAAGAAGAAAAGAAAAGGGAAGGAAATGAGCAAGCAATTCTCACTATCCATTTCTTAACTGTATATAATATAAACATGAGGTATACTAGACATTTCCCATAGTTTTATTTAAAGGTTCAAAAATATAGCATCCCTTAGGAAATAAATCTAGTCAATGTTATTTTACAAACCCTGCACAAAATACAGACAAATGGGCTCTAGTAAATCAAAATAAAGAAGGAAAGATTGAGAAAAATTTTAAAATAAACGAGACTAGAAGTTCAAGTACAGAGTGACCTTGAATTTCTGTGACTTTTTAGAATAAACAAAACGTATCAAAATTTTGAATGGGGCATTCTGGTATTATATCTATCCTACCTTCCCTTCACCCTCCCAATGATGCCTCTCTCAGCACTGGTTCTGAATGGATCATCTGCCCTGGATTCCCTGTTTTTCCATTTCCTATCAGTACCAGTGTACATCCTCTGGTCTAGCCAGATATGTAAGGTAGAATGGGATCATGATAGTATGGGGGAGGAAGCATTAGGAAATAGAATGAGAGTTGTATGTTTCAAGCCTTTGGGATCCCAGATGCTTTATCTTTTGATAACTGGGCACCATAAGCTTTCTTCACCACATTTGCTCTTTCTCTTCAGCAATTGTGTCAGGAAGGTGAGCATCATGGAATGCCAGATTGTTGGAACAAAACGTTCTTGAGTTGAGGGAGTACTTGAGTGGTGGCCTAATGTTTATCTGCTACCTGAATATTAAACCTTTTAATATATGCGTGTAGATTGATTTCCCCATCATCATATGTAAATATATTTACATATAGGCATGCCTTTATTTGACTTGAATAAATGACTTTTGCCTCCTAGTTCTTTCCTCTATTTCCTTTTACCTTCCTATTGTCCCACTATCATACCCAGCCTTCATTTGAGTTTCAGTAATCCCCATCACTTACATTATCCTTGATCAAGCCCTATCAGGCCTCTTATACCCCCTCACCACCAATTTTGGATCACTTGTTTCCTTCTCCCTGGATTTGTTAACATACCTTCCTTTCCCCGACCTCCCTCTCTCCCAAGAAAGAAGAATCACCACAGGAGCATGTGCAAAATCTCTGCCTGACATGGTAGAGGCAGCAGAGACAGCAGAGGTCATGGCATAGAGGCCACGAGGCAGAGCAGAGAAGCACTACCAAGGACATGTGGTCCAGTAGCAGGGATGCTTCCCGGTTCATGGAGGCAGAGTTTAAGAGGCTATGTGACTAAAAGGCCCAGGACCAAGAGAAACATGCCTGCCATCTGAGCAGTGCTGTGTTGCAGCCAGAAGAACTGTATCTTTAGCATTTTGTAAACTATTTCTCGAATAAACCTCCATGATTTGAGCTGTGTGGCCATTGCAATGGATTATGAAACCAATCAGGGAATTAATATGTTAAGGAGATATAGTTTATGCCTGAATAGAATAAGAGAAGGCTGAAGGTCATGACCTTCAGTGTCATGTCTGACCTCTGCCTTATAGGGGCTATTCTTGGGCTGATGTGGGGTTAGAGTCTCCTTCAGAAGAGGACAGACATGGTCCCCAAGACAATTTAGAAACTTGCAAGGCTTCTGATATTTTGTAAATGTTTTATACATAGCACAATTTAGTCTTTTTTATTTATTCTGAAAAAATAAAATCTATGCCCATAGATTCCTTTCTCTAAGACCTGCTAATGTGATTTCCTTAACATGTTAAATATTAGATGCATTTAAACATTCTATTAGATGCAGAATAGTTTAATAAACAAATTGCAGAAGATTGCTTTTCATATCTTGAGACCTGCTGTCAATAGCATTAGAATTTTTACTTAAAGGAAATTAGAAAACTATTTATTGAATGCCTAATGCTAAAGATAATAAGATATAAACTAAAGATCCAAAAGTATAATTCATATTATTTCAGACACAAGAAAGATTATGGTTTCATTAAAATAAATCATTAAGTGAAGGTATATTTTAAATTAAGGTTTGGGTGAAGGTTCCCAGAAATATTATAAAATATTAAATATGCTTTGGTAAAGATTATTTATTTGTCCTATCACTGTGAAAAGATGTCAATTTTTG
Source organism: Nesogale talazaci (assembly GCA_004026705.1). NCBI lineage: Eukaryota > Metazoa > Chordata > Mammalia > Afrosoricida > Tenrecidae > Nesogale > Nesogale talazaci. The sequence continues at coordinate 10,624 of PVJH01004685.1, forward strand.
AACTCTGGTATAATTTTAGTTCTTACAGAAGTTAAAATCCATAATGGTACAATGGTCACTAACCTAAAAAATTTAAATATAGATTTGTTACTGTATAAAGAGCTTCTATTTGAAATCAAGAGTTTTGAATTTTATATTAAATACTAATAACCTGTATGTATATCACAAGTCATAAAAATATGAAATTAAATATCACTACTTGTCTGGAGAAAATCAATCCCAGACTTTAGAATCAAAGTTTTAAGTCTGTTATGATAAGATTTCTAAAAATTCTGGAAATTAAAAATGATACCTGCACAAACTAGTAATTACATAAAATAGAATTTTGTTAGTACAAATAGCCTTCCAAGTATGATCTGACCCAATCTCTGAAATATCAGTATTATAAGTGTGCCAGGCTATACATTCTTTACATGTATAAAAGCCTTCATAACCAGAAGCTTTCATTATATCAAGTATTATGCAAAATCTTTCAGCTGGCTCCTAGATCATGCTACCAATTTCAATGACTAAGGCATCCCTTACAAATCTGTTGCAGGTAATTTATAAGCACTAAAGCAAAAGTTGAAAGCAATGAATAAAAGAGACATCATGATGCATTTAAGCCTGCACTTTCACTTCAGAGCAGAGAAAGCATCAAACTGAAGAGATTGGTGTTACACCTTAGATTAGTTCCCTGAATGGCACTGCTGAAAAAATGTTATTTTTAACATTACTATCAGTTAGAATCCACATTGTTATGTGCCTAGGCATATAAAAGGCATTCTCTCGGGATTCAGTGACAGTGATAGCAGATATTAATGGAAGTACATGTTCAAAGTCAATCATTTCCTTTGAGATTATGTAGACTTTCATTCCAGCGACATAAATGTCACTTGTATGCGTTGAGTGTCAGCTAGTGGAATAAACAGCGACTTTCATGTCCACAGTGCTGAGTGTGAATCTTGGCTCCAAACACTTATAATGAACCAAGTTCAAGATGATGGGAAAACCACTGACTTTCTCATTCTTCATTTTCCTCACTTATGAAATCAGGGAAAGTCGTAATTTTTGAGCGATTAAGAGAATTAATTAGTTCAGATGCAAGAAAGTGAAATCCATGACAAAGACAGAATCTGAAAATGTGCTGAATGCAATCCCAAGAAGCTGTCATTGACAGAGAAGTGACTGGATTCCTAGTAAGTGTTTACTCCTTGAAGCAATATTTAAACTTCCCTTAGATATATCATACTAAATTTAAATTATATAGAAAAATGTTTCCAAATCATGTCATAAAGAAAACAATTTTTATCCCATAATACAAAGAAGGAGAAAACCAAAACAAATTGGGTAACTGGGATTTGGAAAATCACAAAATTGGCAGGACCACTCTTTCCCTAACTTAAATTGTCAGCACGTATTGAATAGCATATTGTAGGTATTATGAGGAAAGTATCTAGAGAAATACTGGAGCAAAAGACAGATACCTTAAAAATAAACACACATCCTCATGCCACACAAAGAATTCAGAGAAATTTCTGACCTTGAAAATAGAGTTTATGTTCTTATATTTGACATAGGCACACTCCAGAGAATGTGAATATTTGTGTTTCCAAAGTCAGCTTAATCTGGAAACCAACCTGGAATCAAAATAGCAAACAATTTCTCAGATAGCAGGAATACAACTAAGAAAAATAACAAATACCACATTACTCTTCCCTAAAGGTATATCTTTAGAGGGCTTTGATAAAGGTATTAACATACCAGGTATTATATGTAAAAGGAGTTCTTAGGGAAAGAAAATATATATAAATTTCAATTCATGCTTGTTAGTATATCAAGAAAATACCATTAATTACCTAGTTTTCTTATGGATCCACAACTTTTCTAGAAAGCATCTCTGAAAATTGGCTGTAATTCATAGAGGTTAACTGAAGGAAGAAAGACTGAAGAAAATCATCCTTTGTAATGCAAAAACTTATTTAAATCAACAAAACAAAGATAGGTGGGACATACTTCTAGCAAGTAAGATGCCAAAGAGAACAAAAGTATCTGGGTTGTTTTTAGCCTGTTTATAGAAACAGCTAAGAAAAAGATGTCGGCTGTGAGCCTCTCATGGAGGTAGGCTTGGCCAGGGGCATTAAAGTGCCTTAGCCGCAAGAGCTCCCAATCTGTCATTAGTGGTCCTAGGCAAGAGATGCCACCTGAGGAGGTGACCAACAGCAATGATAATAATAACTTATCTATCTAAGACATGCAAGGTGTGCCCCATCACACTCAGGAACCCAACAGAGTAGGCAGATGCTGTCACTCTTCCTCCTTCTCTGGTTAGGCTGAAGAGGATAAGAAAGGTCTCAAAGCAATGACCTGATGTAAACCTCCACACCAATTTCGTTTTTGTTTTTAAATTCCAAATAAAAAATTTTAAAGTATACATTCTATCTTCATAAAGGAGAAAAATACAATGGACTTGATGATATAAAGAGAACTCAAATATTTTTTTTCCTTTTGCTGAAGAAAACTTACCTCCCATTAAGGTAGCATTATGACATTTCCCTTAAACCATTAAAAACTCCCTGGCAAATAACCGTCTCCTTCATTACAGTTTAATTAGCTCATGCCAATCATGCATATTAGCATCTCCCTTGCAAATTGTGAATGTCTTCATCAAACTGGTTTTTTTCAAACTTAAGACTAATTTGCATAAACTTGAGAGAACTAACTAGAGCACTGACTACATTCATACACACACATATATTCATATAAACATTAAGCCATTTGGCATATTCAAACCATAAATAATTGCTGAGCCCCACCTCAGTTTATTAGCACCTTTAATATTTCATTGGTATTTGTCTATTGTACGGGAGCTGATACTTTCTGACCATGTTCACATAATTGGCAAAAGACCCCCTTCTCTCCATTGTTCTTGACATACAATGCTTTCCTAGATGCCTTGTTCTATATTTAACTGGTCATTTAAGGGGAAAAACAGGCACAGGGAACTCAACAAAGATATAGTCCAATGTTCCCCCTTCCCTAGCCATATGATTGTATGGCATATTAAAGAAAAGCAACACCTTCTACAAAACTCAATTCTAAGTTGTCAACAAAGTAAAAGCGCTAACCTACTAGGGTGATCTGATCACATAGGACAAAATTCTCAAAAAAAAAACTTTTTTGAGGGCAATTCTAACACAGTGATCCCAATAAAAAAGGGCAGAATTGCCCCTGTGATTTTCTGAGATGGTACCTCTTTAGAGGAGTAGAAAGCCCCCTCTTCTCCTACAGAGCAGCTGGTGCTTACAAATAGCGATCTTGTGAGTAACCACAACATAGCCACGAAGACACCAGGTGACCACTGTTGCAAATTCATTCCCTCCGTCACATTGAGTACTATTGTTTGACCAGCTCTTTAGTGAACAAGAGACAATTACTTGAGTATTTAAAGTAATCTCTATATATTTTTTCTTATACAAAGTGGGTCTAGTCATTTTCAACACATTCTATTGTCTATTTCTAAACTAGATTAAGTCTCTAGGTAAAGAACTGTGTGGTTGAATCAGGAAGAAGTACTTCTCTGTTATAGGCTGGAGCAGACCTAGTATATAAGCTTCTTACAGAAGGTGGTCCAGTTCTCTATCCCAGTAAAAAGTCAACCTGTGAGCAAATACATGTCAAATATTTTTAACTGGAAGTCAGAAAAAAAATTTTTAGAGAATCTATAAACCTCTTTGAATTACCATATATTCAAAATGCATGCATATGTGCCTATTTTTAAGAAAGATTTCACACATGTGCGTGCACACACACACACACACAAAGAAGTATTGTACATCCTTAAAAACAATGATGTTTTTTCAGGTAAAAGAGCTCAGGCCATGGACAAAATTTGAAGACATTACACTTAGCAAAGTTAGATTGGCTCTCAAAGATAAATATTTCATGGTTCCATTGTCATGAAAAAGGGGAAAGATAATTTCATACCAAAGGAAAAGACTTTGAGGACTCTGAAGAGGCTAGGGGTGGGAAGGAGAGAGAGTGGGGAGGGACAGAGAGAAAATAAGATAAGGAGGAAGAGGAGGAAGAAGAGGAGGGATAGAACCATCCTGGGTGGGGGAGGTGAATAAGGATGTGGGTTTCTACTGGGACACTACCACTACCACTGCAATGGCCTGTGTAACTGAGTACAGCATGTTTTCCTGTGTGTTATATTCCACGAAGAAAAGAAAATAACAATTAGCAGTTTTCTCAATGAAAAAAGAGAGAGAGAGAGACTAGGGCCTTAAAAACCCTCTGAATTCCTTATCGAATTGATCTAAACACTGGTCTGCGTGATTGTAAATGGAGGAGAAGTAAAGTTATGTCAATCCAAAACGTATTTCAATTCTTTTGTAATGAACTAGTTCCAAACAAACAAAAATTCTGACAGCCTTTGAAACCCTATGCTGTGCTGCAGAGTCAGAATGGACTTGGTGGCAGTGGGTTGGAAGGTGTCCACCATACATCCTTCTCACATATTCTGAATTACAGATAAGAAGAGACCAGTCATCCAACATCACAGGTAATAAACAAGCCAAAAGATCTTTAGACTAATGTTTGTTTCCACGTGGTATTTTAATATAGTCTCATTAATTTCTTTATTTCACAGTGATGGAAGTGAGGGAATTATCACTCTTAATTTTGAAGTCAAGATATAGAAATGATGACAGATTAAAGCATTTAACACATATGTAATAGAAAGGTCAAAGAATAAAGATCAACTCATTCAAAAATTAAATAGGAAAAATAGAAGCGAGAGAGAAAGGAAGGAAAAAAAGGAACTGAGGAAAGGTTGGGCATTTAAATTGCTGTGTTAAACTAAATATAATTAGGCCTAACTTGGCCCTTCTCCCAGAGTTCATAAACCTACACTAGTGAGCTCTCTAGGGAGTAATATAGTCAAATTGTGTCTTTCCTTAATGACCCATTTAAATGGCCAGCCTCGTTCTACCTACTCTCAATTTTCTCAGTGTATACCATTCACCTTCCCGTTTAAGTACTTGACTATTTGCCTGTGTCAGATGTATTTACTACATGAAACCAAAGTAGATTCTGGAATTTCTTAAACTCACACGTGAAAGAATCTTAATTGAAATGCTGAGAGCAGCCACTGTTCATTCATTTCAGTCCAGACACATCTAGTTACATGTTTTATTTCACAGAACTATGGACTAACTCAATGGAAAAAGAATGGAAATATAAAGATATGCCATGACATTTTTTAAACTAGACAAACTAGTCTCATGAATGCTTTTTTCTTTTGGTAATGAAACATTGTTCAAGAAAAAAAATCAAAACAAAAAAGAAAACTAAGTTCTCAAGTCAGTTAGGTAAAAGTTTATATTCTAGCCCCAAACTTCCATGTGATGTGGTAGAAAGTTTCTACTCCAGTTAGAAAACAAGAAAAAAAAGAATCAACAAATACTTTAACCCAACAGGTTTGTTCAATTTGACATGGTCACTTACAGATGGGGTGAATATGAGTCCTAATTAGCAAAGCATAGGTATATTTCCCAACTCAATTATTAATAGTACTATTTATTATTCAAAGGTCTCTAGTTTGGACCATAGTCTTGGGGGACACAAAGGTCAGTTGACATGTTATAGCTCACAAATGTACTATATCCTTCCTTGGTTAGTAGACACTGGGATCTTAAAAGTATATGAGTGTCCATACACCCATTGTCTAGAAGGAAAAAAAGTAATGGAAATCAGAGAGGAAAGGAAACAATTAGTCCAATGGGCTAGTTGACCATGGAATAGTAGTCTCTATAAGCCTGAAACCAGAAGAAGTGGATCACTCTATCATTTCTCTGAAAAAGGATCACATTAGATTCCAGATAAAGTGGGAGAAAAACATGGATTCAAATACAAAATCATAAAAGGGACCAGGCTTACTGGTCAGATAGAGACTGTTGGAACCCTTAGAACATGGACCCTAGTCACTTTTCAGATCTGGAAATGAATTTATTCCAAGGCTTAATTTTCAGTGAAATAATAGACAGGTCTATAATGGAAACAATAACTTTAAAGAGGTATGTACAATTTAGACTAATCAACCATTTGAGATAAAGAAAGACAACTTTACTCAGGGACAAAATTCAAAAGAGTTAGGAAAGAAGATAGTATAGAGATGGAAAACACAGGGTTAAGTGAAGTTGTATTGAAGAGATTGCAATGAAAGAGGTGAAATAAACTTGTATGAGCTGTTGAATGTAAAACTGATGGTTTCTCTGTAAAACTTCATTCAATTTACAATAAAATTTTTAAGCATACAGTTTACATGAACATCTCTGTTATCAGCTTCCTTATTCTTGGTTCTCTTTTTCCTAAGAACTTTCAAATAGAGACAATGCTAAGGAAGGATTTGGACAATAATGGGTATTCTGGTGAGCCTTGTCCAAATTGTAAGCTTCAGAACCTCTATGTTCTGGGATCGTTTGTCATCCAACAAAAAGTACTGAAATAAGTGCCATTCCAATGCTATCAAAAGCTAACCTCTATTCTTAACATTCACCATGACAATATGGAGCACAGTACATTCACATCTCAGGTCTTCATTCTCCTCATATGTGTATACCCTAAATAGCCATACAAAGGTGTTAGAAATATTTCTTTATGAATTGTTAACACCGGTGCTTCAAAGATGAGAGGAGAGAAAAATGAATTTATAATTTACTTTGTGAATCATAAAGTGCTTTTGTTGTATGTTATATTTGTAAAGTCTCATATTTGTTAATAACAGCATTGGCAGACCTTCCAAGCTATGCTTCAGGACAAATTGATCTGTATTGAAAGAAGCAAAGTCAAGATTATTCTTTAGAAGTGAGAATGGCCAGGTTTTGTCTTACATACTTTGGGCGTATTGTCAGGCGATAGGAGTCTCTGGAAAAGGACATTATATTGAGTTAAGTGGAAGGCCTCAACAAGATGGATTGCCACAGTGACTGCATCCATGGACTCAGGCATAGGAACAATCGTGAGAATGACGTAGGACCATGCAATGCTTTGTTCTGTGTGCATAGGGTCACTGTGGGTGGGAGGCAACCTGATGAATGGTAATCCATACTGAAAACTGCAACTCTTGAACTCATCAATGAGTGTGTCCAGTCTTTCTTACTTCCAGCTGGGAAAGTTGTGTCATCTGCATAAAGCAGGTTGTTAGTCAGCCTTCCTTCAAACCTGATGCCACATTCTTCTTCATATCATCCAGCATCTCTGATTGTTTTGTTCAGCATACAGATTGAATACATATGTTGAGTGAATACACTGACTCACTTTTCCTGATTCAAAACCAGAAAGTATGTCCTTTTTCTGCTTGCACCACTACACCTTGATCCATGACCAAGGTCCTCATCAACACCCGTGTTCTGGAATTCCCCTTGTTTTAGGATGATCCATAGTTGGTTGTGATCCACCCAGTCGAATGCCTTGGCATTGTCAATAAAATGCAAGTAAACATCTTTATGGTAAGCTCTAATTTCCTCCAAGATCCATCTGACTTTAGCAATAACATTCCTTGTTCCACATCCTCTTCTGAATCTAGTCTGAACCTCTGTCAATGTACTACTACTACAGTCATTGTTGAATGATCTTCAATAAAACCTAGTTGCATGCAATATTGATGGTGTTCTATAATTTGAATGTACTATTAATGTATCTTTCTTTAAAAAGGGTACAGATATAGATCCTTTTCAGTTATTTGTCTAGTTACCTGTTTTCCAATTTTTTTTGATGTTGACAAGTGAGCACTTCCAGTGCCTCATTAGTTTTTTGAAGCATTTCAGTTGGTATTACATCAATTTCTGGAACCTTGTTTTTGGCTAATACCTTTTGTACAGCTTGGATGTCTTTCTTCAGCATCACTGGATCTTAATCAAGTGCCACTTCTTGAAATGGTTGAATATTGACTTATTCTTTTGAGAAAATGACTCTGCATATTCTTTCCATATTAGTTTTAATGCCTCATTCATTCATCATTCAATATATTCAGCAAAAAATTCAAAATCTCTAATTTCCTTTGTAATAATTTTTGCTTTCTTCATTTACGGTGCTCTTGGTGTCGTCCCACAGCTCATCAAGGCTTCTATCATTACACTTGGAACGGCTCAAATTTGTTCTTGAAACATTCTCAAACCTGGGGTAGAATAGACTCAAATTTATAGTTTGGCTCTCACTACTTATTTTTTTCTAGCTTCAACCTGAACTTAAATATGGGCAACTAATGATCTATTTCACATTCAGCCCCTGGTCTTATGTCAATTTCATGATTGAGATGGAGGGGTGGCGTCTAGCCTGTTAATCTGGAGATAGCCATTGAGTAGCCAATGAGGCCCCCGTGTGGGCATGGCTTT
>PVJH01004685.1:19098-122203 GCA_004026705.1 Nesogale talazaci
CTGGGAAATCTCACGATATTTCCCTGGTGGAGATGAGAAGCTATCTCTCCAGTTGTTGCGAGTTAGTCTCAGAGACAACGAACTGCAGACAAGACAAAATGGAAGAGCATCCAAGGAGATGGAAGAGCTGGAGGAGAAGCCAAATGGCCTTCTCCTGATGGAACAAGACCTCTGATGCTGGCGAAGCCATGTGGAGAGCCTTGCCAGCGCTGAGTTGCATCTACAACCACTGGATGCTATTGATGGACCCTGAACCCTGGAAGCAAGCAGCCACAGGGAGACCACTGCCGGCACTGGGACTCTGAACCCACTGGTCTGTGACTTCATGAGTCAGAAGGAGACTTTATAGACTGGTATCAGTCATATGGGCTGATATCAGACTTATGACTTTGAACTGGACTGGGCTGGGATGCTTTCTCAATGTTGCATTCCTCTTGTATATAAACCTTTCCCTTATATCCATATGCATGTCTGTGAGTTTGTTTCTCTAGTTTACCCAGACTAACACACTGATATTAAGCTTCTCCATCATCAGTTCTGACAGATATAGTCAATTTGCTTTCTGTGTATTTCATCTGAAGCAGTGGATATTTATAGTTGTCTTTGTCTTGTTTAACAAAGATATTTGTGATGAAGTTGTTGGTCTCATAAAATTCTACCATGAAATCCCTGACTTTATTCCTACCACCAAGTCCATATTTTCCAGCTAATATTCCTTCCTCTTTATTTCCAACATTTGCATTACAATTACCAATATTTATCAATGCATTTTGATTGCTTGTTTGATTAGTTTTGGACTGAAGACAGTGGTAGAATATGTCAGTTTGTGCATCACTAGTGGTTGCTGAATAAATTTGTATAATTTTTTTTAATTTGTATAAATTTTATTGACTAGTTTATACCCACATATATCCTTGTATTTGGATAGATATTATTCTATCACACACACTGAGGTACTTCAAAATAGATCTTGAACTGCCCTTCGTTGACAATGAATGTATTCCTCTTGAATTAGTCATTTCAGGCATAATAAACCATATTTGCTATTCAAAAAGTGAATATCAGTCCACTTCAGCTCACTAGTACCAAGGATATTGATCATTATACTGTCCATTTCATTTCAATGTGTTCCAATTTTCCCAGATTTGTATCTGTACATTCCAAGTTCCAATTACTCATCTATGTTTGCAGCTGCTTCTTCTCATTTTGAGTCATGCCTCATCAGCAAAGGAAGATTCTGATGGTTCTACTCTTAGAGGCTTCACTCCATCCAGGTCATTTTGGTCAACTCCAATTAGAGACGGTAACTGCCCCTCAGTCATATTATGTGTGCCTTTGAACTTGAGGGGCTCATTTTCTGCTCCTGTAGCTGACAATGTTCTACTGCGATGTTTGAGGCTTTCCGCCTCTGACAATGTTCTGATGTCATTCATAAGGTTTTCTGTGGCTTGTTCCTCAAAAGTGAGCATCCTATTCCTTCTTCATAGCCTGTGTTTAGAGTGGAAGCTCTGATGAAATCTGAGCCTTTGGTGACCCTATTGTTATATGAAACACTGGTGACATACAAAGCTTTCGGCATCACCACAACACACAAGCCACCGCAGTCCAGTAAACTGATAGAAAAGTGGTGGTACTTACCTGTAGCATCTATGCAATATTATTAGACATGCACTAATATTAGACATGAAAGTGATTCTCAGCATAGTTTACACAGAAGAGTCAGCTCCCTGGGATTGTCTAAACAATAGGGAGACTGTTCTTCAAAAGTTTTGATTTAGTTTTTTGTGGCATCAGTGTGTCCTAAAATTCGGGGTCAGTGTTGAGAAAACTGAGATTCAGAGAATACTGTTTCCTAGAAATGCACTAAAAGGATGGTTTATGAAGCCCTTTGTAGAGTTAGCTAAAACAATTGTGCTTATTTAACTCAAGAATTGAAATGGGAATGATGAAGAAAATTGTCAGAATAAATCTTGTGTCGCAGTTTTAATTCTCCCAGTTTCTGAACAAAGATATTGGGATATCCATTTTCCAGAGAAACAAAACCAGTGACACTCACATATGTATAGGAAAGGACTTTATATCACAAAGCAATTTTATATCAGGAAGGCATCCTAGCCCAGTCCAATTCAAGTCCATGGGTTCAAGGCTAGTTAGAGCCCTCTTTAGACCCACACATCTGCAGGCCAGTGAAATAGAAAAGCAAAGCAGAAACAGGCCAGTCACAGACCGGTGGGTGCAGAGTTGCATGGGTTCAAGGTCTGTGGAAATACATCAGGGTGCCAGTAGCCCTCAGGATTGGCTGCCCTTAAGAGGCCGCTCCTGATGACAGACACACAATCCAGGAAAGCAGGGAGGATAATGAGTGTGAGGGAGAGGTTCCTGTTTTCTCTCTTCTAAAAAGGCCACATCCTCAAGGAGGCCTCACCTGGATGTGAGCTAATTGATAGGCTGGAATCCACCCCTACCCATATTTTTCATCCAGATACAAGGAGCCATAAAAGTGAACCACGACAGAGCACTGCAGTCCTTTTCTCATTTTTGTTTGGAAAAGTCCAGAATTCTACAGCATCAAGCAAAAGTACCTAAAGCCTCTCTGGATCTCATTCCACTGGCCAATCCCACACACTAAGACCTAGAATGAATCACCATTTTAAACACAAGTTTAAGTGATCAGTTTCCATTGCAAATCATATATTAAAAAAGTTATCCCAGCATAAATGTTCCCCACCAATTGTCATACATCTTATTTTTTCCTAATCCCCTAATCCTAAGCAGTCCCCCAGGTCCTCTCCCAAAATGGACATTCGATATTCAAGGGAAAAACAAGCAAACACACAAGGCAGCTTTTGCAAGACACACAGACTTCATCACAATGGGCTATTTCCTTGCCAGAACCTTTTACAGTGGTGCCAAGCAATTTCATAAAGGGTTAACTGAAATCTTGTTAGCATTTTAAAAAAACTATCCCAGTCATCAGAAGTTGTGTAGGTCAGAGTCTGCAACATGTTCAGTTTTCTAATTGTGCAGGAAAGCCCCAGTTTTCAAAAAGAATTGAGTTTCTCTTACATGATGATGTTGATTTGGCCCATTCACTAATGTGTGTGTGTGTGTGTGTGTGTGTGTGTGTGTGTATTAAGGAGATCTCGGGTTGCTGGTGCATTGCCTTGAAACAGCCACTGTCCCCATAGGAAACCATTCTGATCTACAGAAGCCACACTCCAAAGAGCATAGAACTACTGCAATATTTATGACATCTAAAACCTCTACTCTTGATCTTGTTCGTAACGATCCCCAAGGAAGGTGTTGAGGCTAATAAAGAGGGACAAGGAAAAGCAACTTAGAAAGAGTCTCACAGTGTGTTCTCAGCAGACTAAAACTGCAAACAGAAAGATGATCAATGACAGACTCAGTTTCCAAATGAAACCTTAAAAATGCATATTAATGAATGCTTTGGGTAAAGCTCATTAGACTGAGAATAGCACTTAAGCAAATGGAAGGGCCCTTCATTTAAATTCAGCATCCTGCTCAGCTGAGTTCCCTGACTTCGAAATACTTGTCTTGTTAGTGGGTAGAGTTGAATGGCCCATTTTAAGTAATCTGGGAAGTAGATTCAGAAAGAAAAAAAACAAAAAACGGAAGCATAAACAGGTCAAAATGTGTCTCTTAACTCCTCTCTGAAGGATCTCTTAGAAAGGCTCACAGCTGCTGGCTTTTACAGGCCACCTGCCATACAGATGAAAAGGAGGAGACCGCTGAAATCGGAAATGGAAAAAACCAGCCCCCTGAAAATGGGGATAAAAAATGGAAAAGGTTAGAGTTCAGGATCTCAATCCAACAAAACAGACATGTAACTGAATGCAGATTCAATATGTAACAATATCTCAACTGGCCTAATACAAATAGAATGTTCTTCTGAGGTCACCAGCACAGTAAACTCCAGTCCTTCCTTGCCTAGGGGGGTGGCTAGGTGAATAGGATGAAGTTTAAATGCAAAGAAATGGTATGGGATTGGCAATATGGTCAGAAGCTAGTTCAAACTGAATGTTGTGAAGACTAGCTAGGATGTAAGTTTTCGGTCTTTGTAGAAGAGGGTAGTTCCATAGTGGAGGGATGGGAATAAATGGGGTACCAAACAGAGAGTATTATAGAGATGAATGTAGCACATCAAAATGATACACCTGACTCGAACAGTTAGACCCTTGTCACTTTACCATCCCCTTCCACCCACTCTGATAGACTTTGGACCTGATCTAGTTTTCAACATTTTCTATGTGGCTGTTGTTATCTCTGATGTATTTTGTCATTAGGAGCAGTCTTCTTGGCTTTTCAATATGTGTTTTTCTGGTTTTTGGTATATGAAAACCAGAATCGATGACCCTAAAGAGACAATAAGTAGAATAAGTGTTCCTGGAGTGGGGGGAGTGCAAAGGGGGAGAGGGATAAAAGAGAGCTTATTTCAAGGAATACAAGAAGGAAGAAAATGTTTTGAAACTGATTGTGGTAGCAATTGTACAATACGACTTGATATGATTAGACAATGAATTGACATCCATATTAACTCACAATAAAATCATTTTACAAAAAAAAAAAAAAAAGAATATAGCCCATGTTCCTATATAGGGAAGCAGAGAATGCAAAAAAAAAAGCCTCTGTGTGTGTGTTTGTCTGCATGTGTTGGACAACAGCTTATGCTCTAGTTATTTTCAAGATGAAGTGTTTGAGATGGCCATTTGTCAATCACATATGTGAATCTGAGTTTTGAAATACAATTCTACTTGCATATAAGTTCATGAATATACAGATGATAACTAAAAGAATAACAAGTGACTGAAAATAAGCTAAGTAGACTTAAAATCTGTGAGTCAGCAACATTTAAGAGATATATTTAAGAGACGAACTATGAAAGGACGGTATACATGGGGCCCCCCCTGCCAAGACTGGATTTTTTCCCAATGCTATGTATTGAAAATTTTATACAAAACAACCTTTCTATCTTTAAAGTACTCTCCATTACACTTAATACATTTGTCAGATCTGGGATTCCATTCTTGGAAACATTTTTCAAGCTCATCTGTTTGGATGGCTGACCACATCTCTTCTCATTTCTTCCTTCACCTTTTCTATGTCATCAAAGCACTGTCCTTTCATGTCCCTCCACATTCTCAATAACAAAAAGAAGTCTCCCGGAGCAATGCCAGGTGAGTTAGGGACATAGGGTAAAAGTGGCATACTGCTTTATGCCAAAAACTGGCTCACTGAGATGGCTGCCTGAGCAGGTACATTGTGGTGGTAGCAAGAACAGTCCTGTCTGCCACAAATCAGGACTTTATTGTTGCACTCTGTTACACAGTCTTTTCAGAACCTGTAAATAGAAAGCTTGGTTAGCAGTCTGACCTGGTGGAATGAACTCCAAATGCACTATAATCTTCAAATCAACATAAGTGAACATCTTGATCTTTGATTTCACTTGATGAGATTTTGCGGTGGGGGTGTGCAGTACGATAATGGTATCTTTCACTGACTTGGTTGAAGTTTGCTTTTGGGGTGGTTAGAATAGCATCATGTCTTGTCACCAGATATGAACTTAGGGGAAAAAAAGGCTTAGTAACTTCAAAGGTGTTCTTTCAAAGCATGGCATGTTTCCACTCTGTTTTCCTTGTCAGTCAGAACCCAAGGCACAAATTTTGCAGTGACCATTCTCATTTCTAAGTCTTCCATTAAAATTAGCTTAACTGAGCTCCAAGATAGTTCAGATATCTTCCCCATCTCTTCAATGGTGTGTCATCAGTCTTTTTTTTTTTTTGCCTTCAATCATTAAGAACAAGTGCATGAATTTTGTTAACATTTCCATCCATTTGGGAAGTTGACAGACATCCAAACAAGCTTTGTTATCAACATTTCACCTTTTTTTGGAAATGAATTTTTCCCATAGTATTCTCCTAAGCTGGATTCAAAATCACAACAGTTTCTACAGGCATTTTTCTGATCAGAAAACAAAATGTCACAGCTGCACATGGTCCTCTTAAATTGGCCATCACAAAAAACAAAGTTTGAGTAAAACCACTAATATGTAAAAATTCACTGTGACCAGAGAGAACCTTCTCAGGTGATGCCATTGGGTGCACTAACTTAGAAAAATTGCTAGAAGCTCATCTAGAAGGAAAAATGCATAGTGTGAAAGCTTTTGTGGGGGAACAGGGTATCTCATTTTATGCTGAAATAAGGGTAGATACAATGTGAGAAACACGCAGAAAAAGTAGAACAACTTATCAAGGAAATCCCTATGAAGTTTTAAGAGGGTGAAAAAGACCAAGAATGTAAAATACAGCAAAAAGGTTAAGAAAGTAAAAAAATAAATCTTTTGTTTAACAATTAGTAATTCTTCGTGAAAAGTGAGAAGTAAAATTACAGTAGTTTGATGAGTGAATGAAAGGTTGAGAAGGAGGCCCAAGATGGAGGCGGTGGTGGCAGCAGCTGCATGACAGGAACCCCATGGGTACTGCCCAGCCCCACCTTAGCCCATCTTGACAGTCAAGTCCTCAGCTCCATGGAGCTGCCACGGGTGCCCCCTGCCAACGGGGCTGAGGCTTCCCGGGCAGTGGGCAAGGTCAAAGTCTACCTGCCTAACAAGCAGCACTCGGTGGTGACCATCCAGGATGGCATGAGTATCTATGACTCTCCAGACAAGGCCCTTAGGCACCGGGTCTCAATCAGGACTGCTGCGTGGTCTACCGACTCATCAAGGGACGGAAGACGGTCACTGCCTGGGATACAGCCATCGCCCCTTTGGATGGCGAGGAGCTCATTGTCGAGGTCCTGGAAGATGTCCCACTGACCACGCACAATTTTGTACGGAAGACATTCTTTAGCCTGGCATTCTGTGGCTTCCCTCTTAATTTTCTTTTCCACGGTTTCTGCGGCCAAACCTGCCGCTACAAGTTCCGCCAGCATTGTTCCTCCAAGGTCCCTACAGTCCGTGTCGACATGAGCACCAACCGCCAACATATCTACCCCAGTGTCCAGGATTTGTCAACAGTCCCAGACAATACGAGGTGTCTGCGAACCGTCCCCCAAATGAGCCACTAATCCCACCGGGTCCCAGGAGCCCTGGTGGCCTAGTGATTTTGCGTCGGGCTGTCAACTGCAAGGTCATCGGTTTGAAACCACCAGCCAGCTGCACAGGAGAAAGACGGGCTTTCTGTTTCCATAAAGCGTGACAGTCTCGGAACTCACAGGGCAGTTCTACCCTGTCCGACAGGGGCTGCTATGAGTCGGCATCGGCTCAATGGCTGTGAGGGCGGGTTCTTTCCTTTGGGTTATGTTAAGCAATAGACTGTAGTATTTATTTATGAAAAAGGTTTTGTCTCTAATATAAGTTAAAATAACATCTACGTTATTGCATTTTATCATGCTGTCTTTATGCTGTGCTGCATATTTCATATCAAACAGATTGTCATACATTTTCATGTAATTTACAGAATAGTCCTTTTAAAGTTTTCTATTCATTATTTTACTTAAGGGGTTGCAACAAGTCCGTGGACTACAAGTCGGTGTTAGGTCATTTCGCCCTCACGTTGTTGGGTAAGTGCTGGGCTGCTTCCTATGGGAGTGGAGTTCAATCCCACGAGCAGCTGTGCAGGAGAAAGATAGGTGGTCTGCTCTGGACATGATTCCCGGCCTGGGAGCCTCCCAGAGGGTCCCTATGAATTAGAATTGACTCGATAGCGAGGGGTTTTGAAATGATTAACTCGACCTCTGCCAGCATCACAATATCACCTTGTTCAATGTGCGGCTTTCAAATCATTGAAAGACTCTGGCAGCTCTTCTTGACATGATTGGATTATTGAATTGTAAGATATGCGGATGAAGTGCCAATAGAACTGTTTAAAAAATGGTTAAGAAGAACAGGGCTATTATGAAAATACAAGGGGAAAAGAACAGCTCGACCAGAAAAAGACAGATTTATAAGTTAGGTAGTCTAGCATGAAAAAAAAAGTGTCAAAGTCCAACAAACCATAGGTATACAATTTCTCAAAATAGTGCATAATTGAATAACTAGAAGAATGTATAATTTAAATATGTTGAAATAATTCTATAGAGCAGTGGTTCCAACCTATAGCTTCCTCATCTTTTGGTGACCCCCCAACCATACAATTATTTCCATTGCTATTTCACAACTGTAAGCTTACTATTGTTGTGAATCATAATGTAAATATCTGATATTCAGGATGTATTAGGAGACGCCTGTGAAAGGGTTGTTTGACCCCCACAGGAAGTGTGCAGGTTGATAACCACTGTTATAGTGGGTAGTGAAATACCAGAGCAACAACACATATTTATAATTATTTTACTTTATAAGGTTGCTTCAAATATTTTGAGAACTGGATGAAAAAATAACCATGTAATCAATCAATAATCCTTATTCACATCTGTTCTGATGACTGTTGCAGTATCTTATCCTGGAAGTTTCAACACAAAGGATGGGAAAGAAAAGGAATGGAGCTAACATTTATTCTTTGAGAACACATGGCTTACATCACTGCATTTTATCATCAAATGATTCTATGAGGCAAGGCTTATTATTTCATCATTTTTCAAATGAAGAAACTGAAGTTTAGATGTGCTAAGTGATTTTCCAAAGGTTTTATATCATCATTTATATGGTACTATTCTCAGCTATCAAAATCAATAGCTATAAACATTGTGGGGTTTTTTTTTTAAGAAAATAGGTCTATGACTGAGATTTTTGAAAACACCCTAACTGAAGATATCAAATGGCGAGAGAATGAGTTTAAGAAAACATCACAGAGACACTAGACCTTCAAGTGGGGAATGGGAACCAACTTACCATGCCGACAATGAAGCAAACCAAGAAGGTAAAAGAGAAAGAGACAGTCAGCCTAGACTCCACAGAGACACACTATTCCCTGCACAGAACTGCTAAGACACAGAGAGGACTGTGAGACTGCCAACAACTCAAGACATGCTGTCCCCTAACTAGACCTTACAGTGACAGTGGATAATAATGGGGACACATGGTGAGGAGACAGTGTGGACTGAATTTCCCACATTGGGAAAAATCAGTAATGGAGCATAACAGATCAGCAATTGGAGTAAAGCTGATCCACTGACCATCTAAGGAGTCCCAAGAATGGACTTTGGGTTAGGAGGGGTAGTCCCTGATCTCCTTCAGGACCAGGAACGAGGGACTCATGGGGGCCAGCGAACAGACCTCATCTATGTAGGTCTCTCTCTCTCTCTCTCTCTCTCTCTCTCTCTCTCTCTCTCCTTTTCTTTTTTTCAACTGTATGCTTTCTTATTGTTTGGACTAGTACATTGCTGGTTTGCCTACTTATATGGAACAGACATGGAAGGAAAGCTCAGGGAGAAATCAATGAGACCAATGTCCCCAGGGGATCTAGGAGGAAGAAGGAGTCAGAGAGAAGGGTGTCGTGAGTAGATGGTATCATAGACAGGGAAACAACTAGGGAATCCAAACCAACATCTAAGAGGATGTAGAGGTCCTGTGGCTATTAGAGCAGCATCGATGTAGCTGAGAGGAATTATGAAGAGATGGAAGAAAGGGGAAAGTGATGGTGGCAGGTCAGAAGGAGGCAAAAAGACACAGAGATCAGTTCTAGGAAGCAGAGGTATAGCTGGGGTATTAAAGAGAATGTGCTTATGTAAATACGTGAATCCATAAAAATAGAGATATTAACCTGTATATACACATTTATAAGGCAATACACTGAGGCTGCAGATGGGCCTTGGGCCTCAGCTCATACCTTTCCTCAATACAAGAACACTTTGTCCTAGCAAATTGGTATTTTGTGAAATTCAGCCCACACACTTACACGATCACTAAAGACAAAATGGGTGCATACACAGATGTGGTGAAGAAAGAGGATAGTGCCCGGCTGTTAAAATATACAGCATCTGGGGTCTTAAAGACTTGAAGTTAAATAAGCAGCCATCTAACAAAGAAGTAGCAAGTCCACAAAGAAGAAGCATACCAGCCAGTGCAATCATGAGGGGTCATTGGGACCAGGCAACAGGCATCAGAAAATTCACAACAAATAAACAAATAAAAATGCATTGATGAGAATAAGGGGGATTGGAACAGAGAACCAACACCCATCTGTGGACAATGGAACACCCTCCCCCGCACACACACACAGATGGGTTCCAGGAAGAGGATGAGTCATCCAGGGTGCAGTAGAATACCAATGGTTCATGCACTATACCTCTGATCCCTTCAGTCCTCCTCACCATCCCCACCACCACCTCCCCACCCCCCCACACACTATCATGACTGCAGTGCTGCTCTCCACTCTGAAACACACAGAAGCAGATCCATAGGTATAGGCAAGAGATAAAACTCACGGCACATGAAACCCAGGAACAGGAAAGGGCATATCAACACCAAAAGGGTAAGCAGAAGAGGGGGAGAGAGAGAGTACTAATAGCAATGACTGGCACCTAGCCACACACACACACACACACACACACACACCCATCCAGGGGGAAGAATAACAGAAATCAGTGAGGGAGGGAGACAGAGGTTGGTGTGAGATATGAAAATAATAAGAATCTAAAATCTATCAAGGGGTCACAAGGGTAGGGAGGGGGAGGAAGGGAAAAAGAGGAGCTGATCTCAAGGGCTCAATGGAAAGCAAATGTCTAGGGGAAAAAATGGTAGTAAACATACTAATATATCAAATACAATTGATGCATAGATTGTAACAAGAGTTGTAAGATGTCATAATAAAATTATCTAAACTTAAAAAGAAGAAGAAGAAAAAAGAAAACATCATAGGAGCCAGGTGCTTCTTCAAATACTGCAGTGTAAGAAGAATGAAAATAAAGGTTTCTGTCAGGTTGTCAGTGTCTATGACCTTGAGCAAATTATGTATCCAAATAAGCTTCAATGTCCTCATCTGACACATCAGAATTAGTATCCATCTTTTCTAATTCATGATACAATCTATGTAACTTATAATTGTTCCTACCATATGTTTTTGGATTGTCAAGTAAGTTCCACCACAAAATTATTCTGTACACAGCAGAATGAAACACTGTGCATTCCAGAACCATCCTCACAATTGCTATATTTGAGCCCTTTGAGGCAGCCACTGTGGTAAGCCATCTCACTGAAAGGCTGTGTCTTTTTCACGAACTTCCTACTTTACCAAGCATGGTGTCCTTTTCCAGGGACGGGTTCCTCCTGATCAGATGTACAAAATAGGTGAGAGGAAGTCTAGTCATCCTCACTTCTAAGGTGCATTCTGGCTGTACTTCTTCAAATCCAACTGATTTGTTCATTTTTTTTCAGGAAGTCCACAGTGTTTAATATTCATCACCAGCACCAGACATGTCAATTCTTCTTAACTCTTTCTCAGTCATCAGCTAGCTTTTGTATACATATAAGATGATTTAAAAATTATGACTTGGGTCAGGCCCACCTTCAAAGCAACACCCTTGCTCTTTAACATTTTTAAAAGATTTTGTGCAGGATATATGTCCAATGCAATATGTCACTTGAATTCTGGACCTTTATTTTCATAAGTGTTGATTGTGGATACGATGGTTTGTATCCACGTACCACTGAAAATAAAATCCTTTCAAATCCAGCAGCAGCTCTTCTGGAGCAAGGCTGGGCCTCCTACTCCCACCAAAGGGCAGTAAAGCCAAAAAAAGAAAAAAAAAGAAAAGAAACTTCTTGAAAAGGTCAGTCTTTTATTTATCTTGATGCTTTCTAATGGTCCATGTGTTAGTCCAGGGAGACTAGAAAAACAAATTCACAAGTATGCAAAGGTATATCAGGGGGAAGTTTATATACAAGAGGAATGGAGCATTGAGAAAGCATCACAACCCAGTCCAGTTCAAGTCCACAAGTTTGATATTAGCCCATATTTTCAACACCAGCCTATAAAGTCTTCAGATTCACGAAGCATATGCAATGATGTCAAATGCAGGACAATCACAGGCCAGTGAATAAGAAAGTCTTAGGATCCAGTGGCCCTGCACTCAGCACTAAGCTGGTGTCTCAGCACTAGCTGGTGTCTTCTCATGACTTCACCAATTTCCAGGGCTCAGGCTCTGGTTGTATATATGTGGCTTGTCTGGCTCAGGGCACTAGGGCAGTTGCATGTGTCTTCTCCTCAAAAATGTCTCACAGGGAGTCAACCTTATGTCTTGTCAGTAGCACATCTCCTAAAGACTGAGTAGTGGGTCTTTCACCTCCAAAGGGGAAATACCACCAGATTTCCCATAATTCTCAGAAGAGAAGGCCATGTCCACAAGGAGGTCTCACTTGCTATTTCCAGATAGATAGGCTAGACTCCATCCCTACACTCAATCCTCAAATTGACAACAGAATAGGTGACTGCCACAGTATGCATAGTTTTTTTTATGATCCATACAGTCAAATGAATTTACATAGTCACTGAAACACCAATAAATGTCTCTCTGGTATTCTTTGATTTTAGTTAAGGTCCTTCTGACATCAACCGTAATATTCTCATTCTAAGCCTTCTTCTGAATTCAGCTTGGATTTTCACTAACTGCCTGATGATGCACTGCTGTAACTATTTTTTTAGATCTTCAACAAGTTTTTACAAGCATGTGATATTAATGATATTGTTCAATAATTCCTACATTCTGTTGTATAACTTCTTTTTGGAAGGGTCTCCATGTAGTAAACGTTCAATTCATGTTAGGTTGTTTTATCTTTATCATCATTGGTACCAAAATTTTGATAATTTCTTTTCTTCTTATGGAGGAACATAAAAGAAGGAAACCATAATTGATATACTTTTTAACATGTTCACAGCCTATGGTTAGAAAGAGAATAAGGTGATTCCACAAAATCTGTCTGTTTGTGAATTTCCTGACTGAGTCTAGCAGTAATCTCATGAGTGAAAAATGTATTCTGACTGCAAAAAATTGAATGAGAATTAGGCCAGGTTTCTCTATGATTTATTTCTAAAACAAAAAGAGACACAAAATAATGTCCTTATCTGTGTCATTGAGATTGTGGAAAGTACACATTGGGACATCCATTAGCCCTACACGGGACCAGGAAGGTGTCTCCTTTTGGAATGCTGGCTATTCATAGTATGGTAGGAAGTCATGCAGACATGGTGACGTCATGTCTACCAGGTGTACCTTGTTGCAGAATGAAACAGTCCTCTGATATTAGAAAAGATTTTCATTTTTAGGGGAAACTTCTAAGGAAGAAAAATCAATTCTATCTCTCTATTTTCTGGAGGATAACTCTATTTGAAATAAATGAAACGAGTGCTTTACAAGAGAGTTATCTATGGAATTTTCTGTCCTTCTTGTAACCTCCCACAATGTAGTATCCAGACCTAGGAAGAGTTTTAGTGGCAAAAAAAAAAAATACACTTCTCCTCATAAAGTTCATGGCATAGTTGAAGCGAATTGGAGGAAGGGCTAGATTTTTAACATCCATCTACATGAGAACAAATAAATTCAGGATAGAAACCTGGATGACAATTTAATTTATCTTCATAGTATTTGGCTTTTGAGTGGCAAGTTTTGAAGAAACTATACCCTGTAATCGAATCAAATTCCTTAAACAGTGCCTATGGGAGTCCAACACATAAAAGTAAAATATAGCTGAGATTTAAAAATGATGAAAAGATGACCTGTGATCCCTGGGCAATAGCTTCTATCTAAGGAAACATTTTATTAGCCTGGAGTAAAAAGAACAGCAAACGATTTCTTTCCATCATTTTTGTCCCCATGATTTTGTGTATAAGTACCACCAATGGACAGTGAAGAGAGATACTACAGAGAGGCATAACTTATTGAAAAAGTAAGAATGCATTATATGCAAAGAAATGGAATCAAGGTGATATACATGCAATGTGTCCCTGGATTAAACTATAAAATGACAAGATATATCAGGGTTGAGAGATTTGGCACCACAACTTGAAGAATGTAACGTATTGTACAAGCAAAGAAGTGTTGAATCAGAAATTTGACGTTGTATCTATTTGTGTTGTATGTATTTGTGTATGTATTTATTAAAGACTAGGCACTAGAGTCAGACTATCTAGAATGAAATACCAGTTTTCTCACGTATTAACATGGCGGTTTAGGGTGAGTTTATTAACACCTCATTTGTTAAATGAGGCATGGCCATGTATAAGATGAGGATGGTATCTATGCCACAGGAATGTCATGTAAATAACAAACATTATCTCCACTTATATGTGCATTCTTCCAGGAAGCAGTGTCTACATTGTGCATTTATTTCTGTGTTCTGAGTGACGGCAACAATCACAATGATTATAGGAACAGAGTAGGATTTAGCATTGTTTCCTTCCACTGTACATAGAGTGACTGATTTAGAACCAACTAAACAGCATGAAAAAAAAAAGCAAGAGTTTCTATTCATGTGTCAGGAACCTCATAGGTGCTCACAACTGTGTTGGGTAAGTATTACTTAAATCATTTCCTCAATGCAACCCCTGAATTACATGTGAATTTTCCTAAGACATGTTAAACTTGGTGACCCCTCGTCATCTAGTCAGTTGCAACTCACATGTGTGGAAGAGTATCGCTGTGCTCCACATGGTTTTCATGGCTGGCTTTTCAAATTTCCATCATTAAGCACCTCTGGATGAATTTGAACATTCAACCTTTCAGTTACCAGCCAAGGGTGTTAACCCTTTCTCCATTCAGGAACTTTCTGATTCATATATTACTGGCATCAAATGGAGCAGAGGATGTTTCTGATATTTAGCTTGAATGGTTGAAAAGTATTGGAAAAAATCATAATCTAAACTTGGTCATCCCTAAAAAAATGGAGTTAGCTTATTAAAAATAATTTAACGTGGATATGAATAAGGGACATGCTAAAAATCACATTGTTCCTTAGCATTATGAGCCATATCCAATTAGCTGTCAACCATTGTGTTATGAATAGTCAGTAAGAAAGAGAGAGGATCACAAGGGACAAATCACTGTCATTCAAAGAAGACTACCTGGCAGTCTAAGAATTAAGTTCACGCTTCAGGGCCCGCTATCCTCAGCTGTTATAAATATGCTGGAATGCCTCTGTCAGCAGGCTCAATAAAGAGGCAGCCTTTGCCAATATGGTGCTTGTAAGGAGCAGTCTGTTGCTCAGAGGGAAAGGGAACAAAGACATTTTGTTTCCAATTATTGTCGCTTTGCCTTTCAGCTCAACTGAGCAATTTCATGACCAGGAAGACAGAAAGGATTCGGAACAGTAGAGTAACTAAACAAAATCCCTCTAATTAAATGACACTTGGCAAGGGCAGAGGACACACACAGTCTGGTGTACAGCAAGTGGCCCCTACATGGAGACAGTCACTTAGCATTTGAGGAGGTCAGAAAACACATTCATATGTACAGTTTTCTCTGAGCCACAATCCGGTCTTAGTGATGGATCCATTGTTTGGCCAAGGACTATGCATTTGTTGAAGCCTAGGTGGCATGGTAGAGCTCTGTTGAGAGAAAGGGTTACTCATTAAGCTGCTAACCATAAAGCCAACCTTTCAAAAACCACCAGCCTCTCTGTGAGAGAAAGATGTGGCACTCTCCTCCAGTACAGATTTGGTCTCAGGAAACAAAGGGAGAAAGAATTTCTCCTCTGCCCTACAGGATCTCTATGAAGCAAAATTGTCATTGATGGCAATGGGCATTGATTTACTCATCTTCATAATGTGTCACAAAGTAAACGGGGATCTCTAGAATGACCACTGTCTTTGATAAGTGACAGGCAATGGCAGTTTCCTGACCTATGCTTCTGCCTGCCTATCTAAGCAAATATGGTTTTATTTAGTGGCATCTTTACCACCATTTGAGATTCTGGAGCTTACAAAATGTCCTGAGGCAATGGCTAGAGTTCGGAAAGTAGCTTACAGATTGTGTTCAGGAAGATCCCAGATTTTCTTTGTTCAGTCCTGGCTGTGGAAGACCTGTGTAATTGATCATCCAGCCAGTCTGTAACTCTTTGTCATGACTAACTAGGTCATTAGTAGGAAAAGGCATTTTGTCTTACTGAGGAGTGAGTAATATATAAATCATTTCAGATACTACTAGCAAGGCCGATTGCTTTATATAAATTATTCACTTCTACTTGAAATGTTTAGATTCCATCTTCTACATCCTAATTCAACTTCTGAAATCCTAGAATTCTGAAACCAGAAAATCCCAAGAGTCTAGACAGAATTCAATAGCAGTGTTGGTTCAAGAACACAATAGATCAGCAGTTCTCAACTTGTGGGTCGTGACCCCTTTGGGGATGGAATGACCCTTTCACAGGGATCACCTAATTCATGACAGAAGCAGAATTACAGTTAAAAAGTAGCAACAAAAATAATTTTAGGGTTGGGAGTCACCACAACATGAGGAACTGTAGTAAAGGGTCACAGCATTAGGAAGGTTGAGAAACACTAATAAACAGAGACATAGTTATACATATATAGAACATGATGCATTAATGAACACTTTCTTAAATTTATTGGAGGAATATGTAGCTTTTGTTCCAGAATCTTCCACTGGGAACTTTGGAGCAATTTCTCACTCTAGAAACTCTTAGAGTCCTCTGTGGTTTAATAAAGAGTCTTCAGGTCCAAGTGCTAGGGAAGCAGTGCTAGTGGAAAGAATAAACATCTCTTTCCCATATCTGTATCTTTCATAAGTTTAGAGACACTAATAAATACACAGTTTATTTAGTCTATTTCCTGGAAACACTGTGCAATGAAAGCAATTTTTTCATACTTTCATCAATAACTAGTTCTAAAACTTGGACTGGGAGCAAAAAGGGAGGAATCAAAAAACAAATGTTAACATTCAAATGATGTTCAAAACAATCAACCTGATAAGTACCAAGAGAGATATGGGAAGCAAAGAAAATGTAGTCTCATGAGGAAATGTTTGCCTCAGAAAAGAGATGTGCACTTAATGAACTGACTCTAGCACTAACGCCAAATACCTTTATGGAATACAAGGCTTTGCAGTGGATGCATTGCCCTCTAATTAGCACTTTAACATTTCCCCTTTAATCGTCCGTTAAAGGAAAGCTAGATCTAAACACTAAATTTACCAATCTTTCATCACAGCATAAGTTTTATGACATTTTCATTAATTCATTACTCTTTCTATCCATTTTTTTAAAATAATTTTATTGGAGGCTGATACAACTCGTATCACAGTCCACACATCTATCCATTGTATATTAAGCACATTTTTACATCTGTTGTTCTCATCATTCTCAAAATATTTGCTTTCTACTTAAGCCTTTGGCATCAGCTCCTCATTTTCCCCTCCTTCCCTGTTCCCCCCTTCCTAATGAACCTTTGATAATTGATACATTATTATTTTCTCATATCTTACACTCTCCGACATCTCCCTTCATCCACTTCCCTGTTGTCCATATCTCAGAGAGGAGGTTATATGTAGAACCTTATAATTAGTTCCCCCTTTCTAACCTACCTTCTCTCCACCTTCTGGATATCACCAGTCTCACATTTTCATCAATAATTAATTCTAAAAGTTGAAATGGCAACAAATAGGGTCTGGAAGGGATCATCTGTTCTGGATTCCCTATGTTTCCAGTTCCTATCTGTACCAGTATACATCTGGTCTAGCCAAATTTGTAAGGTAGAATTGGGATCATGATAGTTGGGGGCAATAAGGGGGAGAAGAACGGGAGGAGAGAAAGCATGGAGGAACTAGAACAAAGATGTATGTTTCATCATTACTTGACTCCACCCTGACGGGCTGGACTCCTCCCCGAGACTCTTCTATAAGGGGATATCCCATTATCTACACTTGGGCTTTGGGCTCCCATTCTGTACTCCCCCTCTTTCATAATGATTTGACTGTTCTAGTTCTTTGATGCCTGATAACTGATTCCTTCGACACTTTGTGGTCACACAGGCTGGTGTGCTTTTTTCATGTGCACTTTGTTGTTTCTGAACTGGATGTCTGTTTGTTTACTTTCAAGCCTTTAAAATCCCAGATGCTATAACTTTTGATAGCCGGGCACCATCAGCAATCTTCACCACAATTTTTATGCACACATTTGTCTTCAGCAATCATGTCAGGAAGGTGGGCATACAATGATTTGTTTTTTCTTCTTTGCTGCCCGAGATTTTTCTGTTGTTGTTCTTTGATGCCATGAGCCATTATTCTTGCTCTCCATTCTTTTCATTCCCTCTACTACCTACTATATGTAAGTAGTAGATCTAAGTTATACATGGCTTGTTTATGTTGATATGTTGAGATGTTTTTAAACATTTGTCTTGTGCTACATGAGATAGTCTATACATTTTAATATCTAAGTGTATTCTTTTACATGTGATGCAATTTCCCAAGCAGTATAAAAGGTACTATCCAAATATTTCAGAGAAGAGTGTTTTTTTTTCACATTGAGAAATGACTCTTACTAATAACATCTAAAAGTATTTATATATACTATTTCTCTACTAATAAATATCACATTATGACAGGCGTCACCAACCCAAACCAAAACCCACACTCACTGCCATTACATTGCTAAGAGACTGTCACTCTTCGCAGAAGAAGTTGAAAGCTCGGTCTTTCTCCTGAAGAGCACCTGATGGTTTCAAACTTTGGGGTTCGAATCAGTGGTCAGCATCCCAGCCCTTAACCCTCTGTGTCCCCAACAGGAACCCAAACGTGGAATCAGTAACTACAAGCTCTTGTAATGTAGAACTGTAACCTCCCTCCTTTATAAAAGTTACATTTGAGTTTCACTACTGAAACAGCACTGAGGTAGAACCTATTTTTTCCTACAAAATATTTTAATTAAAAATTCTGCAAATATTTGCCACGGTATCACCAGTAACTTTCTCAATGGCCCTTCGATGAAAGAATAGTAGCTCTCCAGGAACAAGGCAGCATTTGTTTCCCCAACAATATATTTTAAGAGCCCAGAACAATGCCTGACAGATAAACCAGATGTTAGTTGCCACATCCATTCTAATTCACCACAACTCCATGTGCTGCACACATTTCATAAGTTCCAAGGCTGTGAGCTTTCAGAAATAAATCACAACACCTTTCTCTGGAGATACTACTGGGTGGATTTGAACTGCCAGATTTTCTGTTTGTAGACTACGGTGCTTCATCATTTGTACCACACAGGGACTCTTTCCTGGAATATGGTACAAATTAAACAAATATTTGTTGCATCTTCTGATGTCTCACTCACCTGTTGCACACACTATAGTTTTTGATGATTATGTCAGTTTGTGCCCACATTCCTTCCTTATTTCCTTATTTGGAAAAACTTTGCTTTCCAAAATATGCTTTCTTACTAACAAATACAAATGAGCAAATAAGAACTCAAATGTAATTTTTATAAAGGAGGATGGATCCATTTATACATTAGCTGGGCTTTCCTTACACATGGCTTCTTTTGAGTGGCTTCATATGGACAGAAAACGAAACTACCAGTGAGTGACAGCACATCAGGACCCCGAATGAAAAACAATGAAACCTCCCTATTCGTCCACACTTCTAGTGCAGTCAGCACGTTTTTTATCCAAACCACATTATTTAATATTTAAAACTGTATAGCAAAGAAGGTTTTAAAAAGAAACTGGGGCTCAATGTGACCACAGTGAATAAAAGCTCAGTCCTTTCTCTACCCTTCCCATGACATACACTGGGCAAGGCTTCCCCTAAGGCTAGACTCTCTTCATTTATATACTTGAATTATTTTATTGGCATTATTTATAAATGATATGTACCATTATTGAAATATGCCATGACCCACTGCATCTAACTACTAAGTAGATATATTTTATGTTGCGTTTCCAATCTCAGTATAACATTTGTATTTTGTTTATTGCTTGAAACTTTGACTGGAACATTTTTCATGAAACGAGTGGTTCCTCTAGATTTAGTACATCTTCTCTTTGAGTGTGGATTTTTAGGATTCTTTCTCATCAACTGCGTTGTCCGTTTCCCTTCATATAATGCTTCCCCATCCTTTCATGTAAATAAATAGAAAAAGAACAAGCTCTTGGAAAAGTGATTTCTCTCCAGCACTTCTGGTCCCAAGAAGTGCATGCCACACCAGCATTTTCTCCCCAGGATGTTAAACAACAGACAAATGCTAAATAGAGGCAAGAATACAGCTCACATTTGCTGAAAAACTTTCGTTACCGAACTGATATGATAAAGAAAAAAACTGAAGAACCAGCCTTAATCCCTAAGAAACAAATAATGGGGGGAGGAAATCTGTGGAGAGTAAAAATTAGAAAAATGGTGAGACTAATGTAGAGAAATATATAATGGCATAGATGGAGAGTCTTTCAAAGTGAAAGAGATAATTGTAATTCTGCAGAGACACATGCCTTCCAGACCATGTGGCAGCTGCTTTCTAGACCTCTGCCATTCTCTGCTCTGCGTGCCCCCAAAGTCAGTGGGGGAAGAGGGTTTATTTCCTTTCTCACTAATCATCCTTGACATCCAGTTGGCATACCCATCAGAGAGAGACTATTTGTGGCTTTCTAGGTCAGCCTGGCACTGTGCAAGGAGTGCCAGTATTTATAGGTAGCCTACGGATGTAATTAGAGTGAGTTTGCATAGTTTGGGGACTCTGGGCTACCTGTGCTGGCCCTGTGATTCAATTTGCAGATGTATCCTGTGTCCTTTGAGGTAGACACATTCAATTTTAAGTTAATGAAGTTTCAGCTTGACGGCCACTCATTTGCATGGGCCCCTTCCAAGATGTCCTCACATCGTTTTGTAGTTACTGTTGCTTAATTATAAAATTACTACTTTCCTCCATACTACCTACCCTTCTAGTATATGTATTCTTGTGACTAGTGGTATCAGAGCCACTGCCGTTTTTGAAACTGACTATAGGTGTATTGTAGTGGTGGTGTTGGTAGGTTAAGTGTTGAATTGAAAACAGCAAAGATCATGGTTCAAACCAGCCGCTTCGTAAGAGATAGGTGGGACTGTCTGTCCCAGTGAACATATACAAAGCCGAGAAGGGTATCTGGTGCTGCAGATGGAGAAAATGCATCAATTTGGAATTAGAGAGTATGTTTGTGTAGCATAGCTGTTATTGCTAACAAGACTGGCTAACCAGGGATTGTAAGAAATGGTATGCCAATTGAGATTTGTCTGATTGTAACAAAATGAACTTAACAAAACATCATTTTGATTCCCCCAATGATCCATCAATAGACATTTGATTCCTTAAGCTGAAGACAATGCAGAAAATCTCGATCATTGGCCAGCATTCACTAACATCCGTTTCTTTACCTGATCCCTCACGCTCACCATTCCTTTCTTGCACAACCCCTATGCATGGTACACTTTCTTCTATTGTATCCATATTGGTCTTCTTATATATGCTCTTTTCTGTGCCTGAATGAACTACGCCAATCACATTTATATAGGTTCTTATGAAGTTCTTGCTAATTTACTATGAAGTAGTGGCATTGACAAATATATCAATACTCTGACAGACAATGCTGTTTGTAACTATTTAAAGAGATCTTGGATAAAGCTGGCCAGACCCCACCTTTTAAAAAATCATTTTAGTGGAGGCTCATATAACTCATCACAATCCATATATACATTCATTGTGTCAAGAACATTTATACATCTGATGCCCTCATCATTCTCAAAACATTTGCTTTTTACTTGAGCTCTTGCATCAGCTCCTCATTTTTCCCCTCTCTCCCCTTACCCCCTCCATCACAGGTCCTCAATAAATTATTATTATTTTGGGATATTAAATGTAATTCTTTTTTTCTTTTTTTAAATCATTTTATTGGGGACTCATACATCGTTTTCACAATACATAAATAAGCATACTGTGTCAAGCACCCCACATGTCCACTTCTATTATCATTCTCCAATCATCCATCTTTTCCCTTAAGCCCTAGTATTGCCTTTTCCATCCCCTCCCCTCTCCCCCTGCTTTCTCCTCCCCACCAATCCTCAACACTTTATACATTGTTATTGTTCTGTCATATAAATTATTATTATTTTTATGATATCTTGCACTGCCCAATGTCTTCCTTAACCCGCTTTTCTGTTGCCCATCCCCCAGGGAAGAGGTTATATGTAGCGCCTTATAACTGGTTCCCCCTTTTCAACCCTCCATATCTCCATATCTCCACCTTCCCTGTATTGTCACTCTCACCATTGGTTCTGAAGGGATCATCTGACCTGCATTTTCTGTGTTTCCACTTCCTATCTGCACTAGTGTACATCCTCTAGTCTAACCAGATTTGTAAGGTAGAATTGGAATCATGATGGTGGGGTAAGGGAGAGAGGAAGCATTTAAGAATGAGAGAGAAGTTGTGTGCTTCACTGATGCTCCACTGCACCTTGACTGGCTCATCTCCTCCCTGCAGCCTCTCTGGGAAGGGATGTCCAGTCGCCTCCAGATGGGCTTTGGATCACTAATCTGCACTTCCGCTCATTCACAATAATAGGATTTTTCGTTCTTTGATGTCTGATATCTGATTCCTCTGACACCTTGTGGTTACACAGGAAGGTGTGCTTCTTCCATGTGGATTTTGTTCCTTCTGGGCTAGATGGCCATTTATTTACCTTCAAGGCTTTACGACCCCAAATGCTATATCTCTCAATATCCAGGCACTATCAGAATTCTTCACCACACTTGCTTGTGCACACATTTGTCTTCGGTGACTGTGTCGAGAAGGTGAGCATCATGGAATGTCAGTTTAATAGAACAAAGTGTTCTTGTATTAAGGGAGTACTTGAGGGAAGACCCAATGTCCATTTGCTACCTTAACACTAAACTTATAAATATATGCACATACATCTATTTCCCCAACATCACATATAAATATATTTACATAGGTACATGCCAGTATTTAGTCTTCTATAAATGCCCTTTGCCTCCTAGATCTTTCCTCTACTTCCTTTTACCTTCCTCTTGTCCCACTATCATGCTCAGCCTTCATTTGAGTTTCAGTAGTTCCTCTCAGTTACATGCCCTTGATCAATCCCTACCAGGCCTCTCACACCCTCCTTGCCACTGGTTTTGAATCACTTGTTTTTCCCTTGTGCCTGGGTTGGTTACACCACTTCCTCTCCTCTACCTCCGCTTTTCCCATGTCCCCCCAGAATTACCGGTCCCATTGTGTTCTTCCTCACATTGCTTATCCAGCCCATCTTATTTAAATAGACCTGCAGAGATAATAATGTGAATATAAAAACAAGACAGCGCCAAACACAGAAAAACAAAACAATAACAGCAACAACAAAACAATGACTAACAAAATAAAAATGAAAACTTAAGACGAGCCTGTAATTGTTCAAAGTCTGTTTGTTGACCTTTAGGAGCGTCTTCTGGTCCAGTCTAATGGGATGCCACAGCCTGGGCCCAAAGCCCATTTTTGGTACTCACCCGGGACTTCCTTGTCTGTTCCCTTTATTGGTCTGTTGCAGACCCCCAGTTCTTTGCCCTGGCGTGGCCAGACACCACTTATAATGCCCCAACACCAAAAGTTCAAATAAAAATGTTCTCCTAAATTTCAATATTCCAAAAATTCCCCTAGCTATATGAATCATTATTTGTGAAGATTAAAGTCACTTTTCCAAACCATCAATAATCAAAGCCATATTTATAAATGCACTCTGGGGGAGAAATAATCATGTTTCTACTTTCCTGATAAACATGATATTGCAAACTGTTGTCAAAAATCATGCAGTCAACGCATTAACAAAAATGTATTACAGAGATATGCCCAACATTTATTAAAGAAGAGTAGTCCTTTTCCCTAGCTCGTATAATTTTTCTAGTATTTTGTGCTTTGATATGATTTCTTTTCATCCTAAGTAAATATTTATTTTAGTAACTTCATATTCATTTTCAAAGGGGGCACTGCCCAATATTATGAGATTTGGGCTCCAAAATACCTGAATTAAATCTTGTTGGAGGCCGACTTTAAGAGAGATAACAGAGATTAATGGCCTGCTCCCTGACAGACCTGAGTTGACACACTCTCGGGACAGCGTGTGGGACCTCCCTGGCAGTAAAATTCACTTGGAGCTAGGAATATTAATAGACTTCCACCCTGCTTCAGGACTCATCAAAAGGAAGTACTGGTGAGTTAGACATGTAGCACATCATGATGTTGCAGGCTTGTTTCCTTAGGCGATCAGGGGAAAGCTGTTGTCAACAGACTTGCATTACAGTAGTGTTAACTCTGGACTTCTCAGAATGAAGATGACTCCGCCTACTTCCTTTCTAAAGAGGTTGGGGGAGAGGACCCAGGGGAGAGGCTCAGAGAGTTAAACTGAAAGTCTGCTTACTGGAATGGGGTATGGAAAGCCCTAGGCCACAAGTCAGTGGTGACAAAAGACAAAGAAGTGCTGTCTTAGTGCCGTTGATCTACATGAAGCTGAGAAGAGGGTCAAACCTACTGAGAGAGCGGTGATTCTCAGTGAGTGGCAAAACACACATGGTGAGCGAGTTGAGATCTTGTAGAGATAACTTGGCCCCAGCCTAGGTGGGATAGTGCCTACTTGTTGAACTGCTAACCACAGCTTGACACCACATGCCAATGCCTGGGAGAAAGGGAAGCTTTTCTACGCTCATGAAGAATTAAGGTCTCAGAATCCCTAGGGGGAAAGTTTTAAACTGTCTTATAGGGCTAACCAGAGATGAAGTAATTTGATGGCAGCATGTTTGGTTTAGGGTGGCAAAGAGGGAGAAGCGTGGCTGGAACTCAATGGGCAGGAATTCTAGATGTCCCATCTGAGATGTAGTCAATTAATAGGTCATTTCTAGCTATCATTCCTGATGTGATGTATTATGATTCTGGATTGCTCAATGCCCATGGCTCTAGTCCCATTTCAGAGGAAGTTCTCTGCTATACCAATAGTGAGCATTAAGGAGGGTCTAAATTCTAGCATTAGTTGAGGGTGTGAATCAAGTCATACCCTTTATTCTACCCTTTGTAAGGTGACCAGACTTCCCACTTTTTAAAAATTTGTCGCACGTCTCGCAACGTTTTAAAATTAAATAAATATATTACAATACTATTTTTGTATTCTGTGAACATTTTTGTGGCTCCATATAGACCAAATTTTTAACCAAGGAACTCCCCCCCCTCACCCCACTCCCCCTCCACCCCACTCAATGGTGTCCTGCTTAAAATCTGGTCATTTTACTTTAGGGGTGTATCTTTTTATGGTCTTTAGACCATTGACTATTTCTTGGGGGTATCGTTAGACTGTACACTAGTGGAGAGCGGGATTCTTGGTGGCATATTGGTTTCACATTGGGCTGTTAACCAAAGTTAATAGTCCAAAACCACCAGCTGAGCAGTCTCCTAAATCCAAAAACCCCTGTACTATAAGGACTCTATTAGTGAGAATTGACATGGTCATAGTGATTTTTTTTTTATTTTGGATTTTACTAGAGACTGTACTTAAGGCATCTTTCTTCATTTTCCCTGGGGGTATAGTGGACAAAAAGGCAGCACCCACACCTCCATCAATATTAGTATTCCACTATGTTTAAGCATCATCATCCTCACAAGGAGAAAGCAAAGGATTTTGGAAGAGCACTCTCCAAATCTGTCTGAAATGATGGAAACCTAAAATAGAGGCCCCAGAACATGTGGCAAGGAGACTTTGGGAAAGAGCTGAAGTGCTGAGACTATGGAATTATGAGGTAGAAGACAGGTTTGCTTCCAACAAAGACCAAGAGATCATACGGTTGAAAGACCGAGGACCAGAGAGACACTTGCTTGCTGGCTGAGGAGAGGCCCTGTTGTAGCTCAACAGTCGTATCCTCACTGTTTGCTGATCCTAGGTTGTCTTAACCCATTCTCTTATAAGCCCCCTGCCTTGTGAGTTTTGTCTGGGAGTTCTGTGCAGCCATCGAATGAACCCAACACACAAATAGAATGAGTGGTGGGTGGCATGGTTTGTGTCTGAATAGATAAAGAAGGATGGAGTGTAGACACATATCTGACTTTTGCTCCAAGGCAGGGGGGAAGCCAGAGAAGGTCAGTTATGGCCACCCCCAGAGTACTTCCTACTTCTTCAATATGTGAGAGACCCCTATTTTCCATCAAGTTGATTTCAGCTAATAAATATCCTGTGTTTTCCGAGTAGAACTATGTTCCAGAAGGTTTTAAAGGTTGTGATCTTTCAGAAGTAGATCAGTAAATCTTTTTCCCAAGGTCTTTCTCCTGGGTAGGTTTGAACCCCAAATCTCATGGTTACTGGTTTAGCCTTCCATCCACACAGTGACACCAAAAGTGCAGAGCAGCCACGCCTGAAAATCTGCTATTCTACACGAGTTGATGATGTGTTTCTCACTGTGCATGGTGTCGTCGCAAGGCTGGATGCACTTCGGTGCCCTTGAGTCAGTTCAGATTCAGAGCCATCCTATGCAAAACCCCAGCCTCACACTGGTACCCAATCTTGTTGCAGCAGCTGTGTCAATCCTTCTTGTTTAAGGCTCTCTGCGTTTTTACTCCCCCTCACCTCTACCACACCTGACCTTCTGCTCCAGGGACTGGTTTCTCCTGACAATATGTCAGAGCTATGTAAGACTAAGTCTTGCCATCCCTGCCTCCAAGCTAGTGTCCTGGCCATACTTTTTCCATGACAGACTGGTTTGTCTTTTTAGCAGTTCATGGTACTTTCAATATTCTTCTCCAGCACCACAATTCAAATGCATCAGTTCTTCGTGGTCTTCCTTTTGCAATTTCCAATTATCATGTGTATATGAGACAATGGAAAATAACTTGGTTTGGGTCAGGTATACCTTAGCCCTCTATGTAATACCCTTGCTTTTCAATATTCCAAAGTGACCTTGTGCAGCATATTTACCTAATGCAAGACATGTTTTTGATTTCTTGACTGCTGCATTCATGAGTCTTGATTGGGTATCCAAGTAAGACAAAATCCTTGACAACTTCAACCATTTCTTCTTGATCATGATGCTACCTATTGTTCCATCTGTGAGGATTCAGGTCTTCTTCATGTGGAGATGTAATCTGTAAGGAAGCCTAAAATCTTAGATCTTCATAAGCAAGTGCTTCTAGTCCTTCTCACTTTCAACAAGATACTGTATCGTCTCACTGCATATTTTTATTAGGCTTCCTCCAACCCTGATGCCATGTTCTTTTTCATATAAACTAGCTTTTCTGATTATTTTTTCAGCTTACAGATTTAATAAGCATGGTGGAAGGATACAACTCTGACTCACAGCTTCCTTGATTTTAAACCATGAAATATGCCATTGTTCTGTTTGCACAACTGCATCTTGAACCATGTTCAGATTCCTCATGAGCACAATAAATTGTTCTGGAATTCCCATCTCAAGGTTACTCACAGTTCATTATGATCCACAAAGCCAATTTTCCTGGCAAAGTCAATAAAATAGAAGTAAACATCTCTCTGGTATTCTCTGCTTTTAACCAATATCCATCTGGCATCAGCAATGATATATCTTGTTATACATCCTTTTCTGAATCCAGACTGATCCTCTGTCAATGTACTGCAACCATTGTTGGATGGTGTTCAGCAAAATTTTACTTCCGTGTGATTTCAATGGCATTGTTCTTTTCAATGATATTTTTTAGCATTCTGTTGGGTTACCTTTCTTTGGAATAGGTACAAATATGCATCTTTTCCAGTCAGTTGGTCAAGTAGCTCTCTTCCAAACTTCCTAGTGAGTGCTTTCTGAGTCTCATCAGCTTATCAAAACATTTTGATTGGTAGCCCTTCAATTCCTAGAACCTTGTCTTTGACTAATGCTTTCGGGGCAGCTTGGACTTCTTCCTTCACGATCACGGGTTCATGTTCATATGCTACCTCCTGAAATGGTGGAGTGTTGACTAGTTCTTTTTGGCAGGGGGCATCCAGTGACTCTGTTTATTCTTTCCATCTTCTCTGAATGCTTTGCCCATCATTCAACATTTTTTGCATTGTTCTTGTTGATAGTTGCCATCAGTTCTGACCCATAGAGAACCTGTACACAGCAGAATGAGATACTGCCTGGTCCTGGCCATCCTCACAATTGTTCTTATGTTTCAGCTTGTGTTTGCAGTCACTGCATCAATCCATCTCCTTAGAGCCTTACTCTTTTGTACAGCCCCCCAACTCTACCAAATAAAATGTCTTTCTTCAGGGACTGGTATCCTCTGACAACATGTTCAAAGTAGATATGCTGAAGGCTTGCCACCCTTACTTCTAAGAAGGACTCTGGCCACACTTCTTCCAAAACAGGTCAGTTTGTCAATAGAATCAATATTGCAACTCCAAGCTTGAATTTTACCTTCAGTTCTTTCATTTTAAGATATGCCGAGCACGTTCTTCCTTTTTGGGTTTTCTAATTTCAGGCCTTTGCCCATGGTGCTATAATATTTGACTTTGTCTTCCTGAACTTCTGATCTTTAGCAATTTTTTTGTAACTGTTCCCTTTTACCTTGAATCATGCTTTGTCAGCAAATGAAGATCCTGAAGGTTCCATTCCCAGAGGTTTTGTTCTATTTATATTACCACTGTTGAGTCCACTTTGAGAAAGCAGTTCCTCCTTAGTCACATATCGAGTGCCCTCTGACTCAAGAGGCCCATCCTCTGTTTCCAAGTTTCCATTTATGATCCAGCATTATCTGGCAAGGTTTCCATGCTGGGTATGAGATTTGAAGTTGCTCCTTCCTCCCAATTGGGCAGTGGATCTTCTTCATGATCTAGGCTTAGTCCAGAAGCTACACTGGAACCTGTAAACTGTGGGTGGCCCCTGTGGTATTTGAAATACCAGAGAAACACCAGGGCCAGGCATGAACCACCACAGTACCCAACTGATAGACGAGTGATGGGCACATTCATGTAGTGGTGGTGAAATTCTCTTTCTAATGATCTGAGTCTTCTGCTATAAACCCAAAATATTATGGTGTGTTTTATTATACAGCAACCTTGATCCCATGTAAGAGGAGGGAATTTCTTCATGACTTCCCTAATACTTGTTTTGCTATTTTAAAGCCCATGTTTTTATTGCCAATGCAGCACGCACCATTTCTGCTTCTACTATATTTCACCTGCCATATGTATTTGCAATTGCTGCATTTACAAGGACTTTGTTTATATAGAAGCCCTGTTTTATACAGCATAGTGGTTATGCACAGGGCTGCTATTTGCAAGTTCAAGCGTTTAAAGCCACCTGCTGCTTCATGGAAAAAATATGGGCTTTTCTATCCCCATAAAGATCTAAGAAATCCTGTCAGATGAGGTCACTATGATCAGCATCGAATTGACAACAGTGAGTTAACTAAGTATGCATACACAAAGATATTTAAGTGGCACTGTTTCCAAATTGTCAAAATTAAGGTAGCATTTTATTTTTGCTCACCCTCTCCCACCACCCAGGAAACATTTCAAAAAGCATCTTAAAACTTATTGAATATAATTATTTCATTCTTCATACTATTATAATAGTTTCTAGATATCTACATATAATCTAAAAACAATATAGAACCATTTATATATTTTTCCTATTAAATACTATTCTAGGCATAAGAGTAAGCAGGGAAGTTCAATGAAGGAATAAAGGCAAAAGCACAATTTATAGGAAAAGGGTGAAGGCTGAAATCTGGGACAGGTATTTATTTGACTTGTTGTTGTCGCTGCTGCTGCTCTTACTGACCAGCAGGCAATGAACTTGAAGGTAAATTTCATTTTTTTTCTTTGAATAAAATAACATGAGTACAAGAGAAATCAACTGCTCTGTGGATTCTCTAGAAAGTCTTGAACATTTTAGGTGTGGGGAATATACATTCCATTAGTCTTATATTTCTTTGAGATAGTCTGAACCATTTCCTTCCTTGGTTTTAAATAATCGAATGCATATTCATTTACTTTAAATTGGTTCTAGTTATCTTCGATAGTACAGTAAGAATAGTATTTTTAGTATTTTGGAATTGAGTAGAGGTATCAATTGTATGACCTCTCATTCTCATATCAGGATAGTCGAGGGGTGTTACAAGCTCTATATTATAAAAGAAATGTTAAGAAAGATAGGGTTGAGGAATATTAGTATTGAGCGGTGAAGCAAGGAAGACTTTCTTGCTTAGATACTTTTAGACTGGATCCTTCCCTGGTCCAGTTATGTCTTCCTCAAGCTTCCCAAAGAAAGCATCTTCCTCATAGGAGAGAAAGTCAGCTCATGTTTAATAAATGGATGAATAATTTAAAAATAAGTGCAGGCTTCACAGCTCTCTTGAACCCGTGGGAGCCCGGTAGAGGGTTTCTGCTTTTGTTCTAAGCAAATGCTCTACTGAACAAGAAGATGGTTGACAAGTTTTCTCTACCAGAAAAAAACTGTAGGTAGGGAACTCAAGTGGAAGGGAGTCACGATTTATCC
The DNA here is from genome assembly GCA_004026705.1 of Nesogale talazaci. Lineage (NCBI taxonomy): Eukaryota > Metazoa > Chordata > Mammalia > Afrosoricida > Tenrecidae > Nesogale > Nesogale talazaci. The sequence goes on from PVJH01004685.1 coordinate 49,505, forward strand.
TCAGAAACCCATCAGATTTGGCCTGGTGAAGCTCAACAGAGCATATTTTAAAAATTAATCATTTACAAATAACTTCTCCTAGGAGTAAACACAAATAAAACTGGTATACCAAAGTTTGGAAAGGTTAAACATTGCTCCCACTGCCTAATAACTAGAAACTACTGGCCATGTTGGATGTCCTCATAATCAAATTTTCTGATGGTCTCATAACATGGTCAATTTCATGTGATGCTTCATATACCAAAAAAAGAATATGTCATCTTTTCAATCTGGAGTAAATATTCAAATAATATTTTTTCCTAAATAATGAGGGCATATTTTTTATCTCCTTTGTGATAGACAGGGTTCTCTGGAGAAACAAAATCAGGACACTAATAATTTAATATATATTTATATAGATAGATATCTAACATAAGAGATAATCTATAAAGCTCAGTGCAACTCACTCCCATGAGACAGCTAATACACTGACTGTCCTTCAAGTCTTGAGGGCTGCCAGGTAGTCCTCTGTACAACAATTCAGGCTTTGTGGTCACAGGTAACAAACAGCAAGCAACAGTCAACCAGAAGTCAGGATCCAACAATGTCCTATTCCAGAGATGTATCACATAATGAAGCAGGGCTTGAAGGAACCTTAACTTACAGTTACACAGTGTGTAGATCAGGTGTCCCATGGGGAGTGTAGCTTGCAAATGGAGGCACAAAACAAGCAAGACAGCCAGCTGCACACTGGTCTGAAGATCCACAAGCAAGAGAAAGGGAAGGTTCACCAGGCCACTTTTATCTCTGTCCTTCAATTAATCTCACTTGTGTTCATTGGCCATGTTGGCACAACAAGCCTACCTATCTTCATTGGCCATGTGGTCACAACAAACCTACCTATCACACCCTTATATGGGAGTTCTGGTGTTTCAATGGTTAGCTTTGGGCTGCTAACCTCTAGGTCAGCTGTTCACAACCAGCACCCACTCCTGAGGAGAAAAACGAGGCTTTCTTTCTACTCTCGTCAAGAGTTACCATCTTGGAAACTGACAGGGACATTTCTACCCCGTTCTGTAAGGTCACTGTGAGGCAGAATCGACTCAAGGGCTATGAGTTTGGGTTGGGCTTTTTTAGTACAATCGATGAATACATCATAATGGGTCTATACTACAGCCTCAATGCTTTTGGTATTAAAATGCTTTCAAAGGACTATTAGTTTTTATTGCTTAGGATGTCACCTTGTCAGGTCACTTAGTGTGCAAGCACTTATAACTATTAAGCAAAATTCATCGTTTTAAGAATTTCGTCCATTAAAGGGTATATTGAGACCATACAGCCTGGCAGAGTGCCTGGCCAGTACCCAAAAATCATATACCACCCATCCTAGGTAAGTATTTTGGAAGTCACTTTATTAGAGGATTCCCTTATTTGGGGATCAAGTGCTTAATGGAGGGGAAGTTTGCTGTTTACTGAGTGGCTGTCATGTAAATCTATGATGCGCTCCCTCCCCCACCCCCACCAAGACAAGTGAAGTGTCCTTTCAGGGAGATGAGGGAAAAATCAGTCAGGATTGGGGAAAGGAAGCAAACACACCTAGGGGAACACAAATGCATGTCCGTTGGTAGGAAAAGAGAGAGGGATGACCTCCAGTTTGGGAAAGCATGATTGGAAATGCTTTGGGGAAACCTCGCTGGGGAATATCTTTGGGGGCATGCAACAAACAGGCCACAGTGATGTGGGCTTCTGGAGACCCAAATCAGGAGCCAATGAACGCAGGTGCACTGAATGCTGGATCTTTAGGACGGGCAGCATGCCCCAGAGGCTGCGTCAGTGAGATACGCTTCTCACTCGACTGGGTGAACTGGATTCTACCTCAGACACACTTATAACCTGAGGACTTGAGTCAGAAACTAAATGGTGTCTGTGGAACCAGAAGACTGTTGTACCAAGATTGGTGAACTCTTGGCTGGCAGAGAAACATGGTTTTGTCACATCAATGCCTTATATACCACATTGAAATGTATGCTATTCCAGCAAAGATGTGATGGGCATTTTCAGAGATGATTATTGTAAATCTTGCTGGTAATTAACCCCCATTGTTCATGTAAATAACATCTATTAATGAAAGGACTGACTCTGTACAAGTGAATAAATCATGTACTGTGATATGGAGTTTAGCATACATTGGCCCAATATTAAGGGGAACAGACGTCCCGCTTTTTAACAATTTAACAACATCCTTCAGCATTTTAAAATTAAAATAAATATATTACAATACTATTTTTGCTTTCTATGAAAAATTTTGTTGCTCTGTATAGACCAAATTTTTAATCAAGAACCCCCAACCCTGGTCAATGGTGTCCTGCTTAACATCTGGTCACATCCTTCTCTCAATGGGGCTTTAACAGACTGATACAAGGGGCTAATCAAACACAATATCAATGGAAGATCATTATGCCTCAGGAAGATCATCATTAAGACTCTCTACCAAAGATTTTAAAGGAGGTTTTGAAAGAAGCCTATGACAGATTGAAAAATTATAGAGCCTGAAATAGGTTTGGGGCTTAAACCAAACCCTAGCCAAAACATAGGAAAAATTAGATCTTACAGTGTGGTCCTGTTTGATACTCACACTCAGAAAGGGAAGACAGAAGATAGGGATGCTATAGCGAAATGAGGTGAAGAAATTAAATGATGCTCAGCTATCAGATCAAATAGTGTCTAGCATCTTAAAGGCTTTTCTCCAAACAGGTAGCCATGTAAGTGAGATGGCAACTAAGTCCACATGGAAGACAAACACTCTCATCAGTTACCAAAGGATTGTAAACCAATATTCTTCCCAAGCACAATTCAAATGCGTTAACTCTTCAGACTTTCTTACTCAATATCTAATTTCCACATGTATAACTCTAAATAAGGTTTCCCAGGAGGCGAATCTTTATGGGACCAAGCTGCCTCATGCTGCTCCCTCAAGAGCAGCTGATGGGTTTGAACAGTTAACCTCGTGGTTAACAAGCCAGTGTCTAATCCACAATGTCATGAGGACTTGTTAGTAGATTGGCAAAAAGATGAAATTCCACTGAGTTGGAAAGAGCAAAGCACAATGTGAACAATAAACAGTAAGGAAAAGGACTGAATATAAAATTACAAATTGGTCCAACTATGATTATCTTTTAAATCACAAATGCAGTCATATGTAAAACCTAAAATATTTGCAAGTAATTCTTATGATAATGAATATTATTTCAAAATAACTTTAAAATAGAAAATCAAGAATAAAAGAATCAATCTAAGTTTGTATCAGAATGAATAAAGTACTTACACATGATTTATACAATAAAATGTTATAATGAGGAAATGGAATGTATTATATTCATATCTGTGAATGACAAAATCATAATGTGTAAGAGAAAAGGGTAAGTCACAGAGCAATATATAATACTATTTATATAATGTGTCCAGAAATGTGAGGATAAAAAATTTTTAAGAATACATTTATTGGTGATAGAAACTCTTGTGAAACTGCTGGAAAATTATTGGACTACTCCCTGTAAGGCCAGTCTTTCAAACTAACCGGGAGAAAGATGAGGTTCCCTGGCCTAGGAGAGAATTAGTGTATAGAGCTGGAATTGACTTGCTGACAGTGAGTTTAAAATAAGTGATGCAATAAATTGAAAACCAGGGAACGAGGACCACAAACTTCAAAAAAGTGGCTTTTTCCTGAGGCAGTCCACAGAGGGTAGACGGAGAGGGGTGTTTTAGGGAGATATTCAAGATAATTTGAAAGATGTTTTTGATTTTTTTTTGAAAATTTAAAATGTTTAATCAATTTTATCTAGCTGGCTATTTTAATTCTATTAAGGTGATATTTTTCCTTCTTTCTTCTTTATAACTAATTATTACTCAAATACATGATCAATGGAATCTTTGGGTGATGCAAGTGGTTACACAAGGCTGCTAAAGCTTCAATGAAATCTTTTTGGAAAATACCATTTCACTTATGAGAGTCAACTCTCTGGATCCCCCAAATAAATGTGTTCTGACATTAAAAAATACATTTCTCTTCATCCCAATGTTTCAAAATATCTTTGTGTATTCTAGCATTAACTCTAATTCCAAAATATTACTAAAATATCATCAGTTTTTAAAAGCCCAAATTTCATTTTCCAACCATTTTCTGTAGCCATGTTGACTTGGTTGGTGAACAAAGATTGACTAAAATGACCCTCACTTACTTCCAGATTTCCCTAAAAGTGTCCAGGAGAGAGGTTGTATTTGCTGGTAAATGCTTTGTGGAAGCAGCATTCATGATTCAGAAAGTGAGAGCCTCTCTAATCAGAAAATCTGTGCTTCACTAATACTGTACCTTTACTCTTGCTATCTTCTCTCCCCACCTAGTAGCAGAAGGAAGAACATTTTCCCCCACCACATCATTGAATATACCCTAAGAGATCCAGCACAGATGATCCCTTCAGGACCAGTGATGAGAGTGGCAGTGTCGGGAAAGTGGAGGGAAGGTGGGGTAGAAAGAGAGAACCAATTATGGAGATCTACATATAACTTCCTCCCTGAGGTACGGACAGTGGAGTGATGGGTGAAGGGAGTCATTGGACAGTGTAAGATATGATAAAGCAACAGCAATTTATAAAATATCAAGGGTTTATGGGGAGTGGTTATGGGGAAGGAGGGGAAAAAGTGAGAAGCCAATGCCAAGGACTTAGATGGAAAGCAAATATTGTGAGCATGATGTGGGCAGTGGATGTGCATATGTGCTTGACACACAATGGACCTGTGTATGGATTGTGAAAAGAGTTATATGAGCCCCCAATAAAAAGATTTAAAAAAAATAAATATGCCTATCAAACAAACAAACAAAAAAAAGATTGCAAACAACAAAACAAAGGCCATCATAGGAAATCTCTAGAACCAGAGACACATCCCCCTACAATAGGAAGGCACAGTCCACAACCAGAAGATGTTTAACCTGAGGACCTGATGCTGAATAGAGGAGATGTGATGGCAGATAGCTAGTGTTCACTTCCAGGAAACCTATTTGTGGGCTCCTGGGATGCAGCTGAGCGCCAGCAAGGAGGTCTGGGAACAGATGTCTAGATTGCTACTGTGCATTGGGCTTGGCCCAATACTGCGCATTGAGGGCCAGGGATTGGCAAGAACAAGGCAGGAGACGGGTTCCAGAGGAGCTAGCCATGAGGCACTGAAGCACAGAAAAGAGGGTATGGGAAATAATTCTAAGACTGTCTCAGAAATTGAAAGAAAAAAAGATAAGCAGAAATTTTATTTGATGGCCTAGGTAGGAACCAAGATACTAACAAAAATCTGACTTGATGTAGATATATCAGCTCTGTCCCCGGGTTATGGCTTTCAAATTCACCCAAACCTCACTCAGGCCTAACTTTGTAGATGCATGGAAAACAAATAAAATTGACCTATGGGCATCTATACAATAAGAATTCAAGGAATGTGAAAGGTTCTTTATTCATTCATTCCAAGAGTAGACACCTTCCTATCATCAAGAAGAGTCACAAGGAAATTATTTGGCCAGAGCTGGGCTTAAAAGTTGACTCATGAGAAAAAGGAATCAGAATATACAAGAAAATATCATCATATAAGTGTCTTTAAACGAAAAATTTCAAAATGTGAAGCTTTTGTTTCTCAACATAGTTTCTATCATAGTCTAGACTTCCCTGAGATCATGTTGACATCTCTCTAAACCTTCTCCAAATAGTTCTGTGCTCAGAACCATCTTTGATATCCTCAGTGGACACAGATAATGTTCTGATTCCATGCTCTGAGTCTGAAGTATGAAAAGAAGCTTGGAGGGGCAAGATAAGGAGGTACAGGGTTCCTGGTGTGAGATTTCCAAGTGAAACTTTCTTAAGATATTCCCTGGCTACCTTCAAAAAATAAGCACTGCATTATCACGAGGAGAAAGATTTCCTTAGCACAAATTTCTAGGCCTGTTTCTCACTCGTGGGAATTTTTAAATTTTTAGAAACATTTTAAAAAATTTTTTAAATTCTTCATCACCCTGTATGCCACAAGAATATCTATGAAAATTACTCCTTTGTAGTTAAACGATCAAAACTAATAACAAGAAGTTACCATAATCTTCTGAACTGCTATATTTGCCTTGAATTTAATTGGTCTAGTGATTATGTAGTGGGCTGCTGACTGCAAGGTCAGTAGTTGAAAACCACCATTTGTTCCAGATGGGGAAGTTGGGTCTTTCTATATCTGTAAAGGATTATAGTCTCAGAAACTCACAATGGCAGTTTTATCCTGACCTTTCGGGTAACTATAAGTCAGAATTGATTTGATGGCAGTGAGGCATTTTGTTTTGTTTGGGTTTTGAGTAGATCCCTTGGAAAACACTGTTCTGGGTGGCCTTTTGTTTAAGGGACCCTCATAAGACAAAGACAAGTTTGTTCTTGACAAAACTTGTCTGAAGCCCTCCACTGAGCTTAGAGACAAATTTAAAGATGCTTTTGCTTGGAATTATCCTATTCCTGTTTATACTGGAACCCCAGGAAAGTAGCAATGCTATTTTAATTATCCTTGTATGGCAGTTACCTAATCTAGTGTCAATTTGAGGACTAAGAGTGTAGGGGTGGAATCAAGTCTGTCAACCTGGAGATGGCCAATGAAACCTCTGTGTGGGCTTAAGGTTCTCCTGAAAATTCTGGGAAATGTCATAATACCTTCTTGAAGGCAGAAGACACTATCTCTCTGCTCACTCCCTGGGACACATTACAGCTGACAAGACATATGGCAGCATACTGATACACCCTGTGCCCTGAAAACTAGAGGAGCCATGGGGAGACCCCTGCCAGCATTCTTCTACCACCATTGGATACACAAGACTCTGCACTCACTGGCCTGTGATTGTCCTGGTGTCATTGCATGTGGTTTGTGAGTCTGAAGAGGATTTATAGATTGGTTTTGGAAATATGGACTATTTGGACTTATGATCTTTGACTAGTCTAGGATTGTTTCACAAAGTTCAATGTTCAATTGCTCTTGTATATCAACCTCTTTCTTATACACATGTGTATGCTTATAAATTTGTTTCTCTAGACTAACTGGACTAACACACCCCTGTATGTACCTGTTTCTGTGCTCTTGCAGAAAGTCAACTTTATCAAGCAGCACACAGAACATAGTGGCTGGTCCCTAACCGTCTTCAATAAATACTATTGAATGAATGATTGCATAAATTGCTATTCACCACAGAGAATCGATGTTAAAGATAAATTCCTTAGTGTGTAGTTACATTTTTCCTCTAAAAGTCTAACTAAATACTCATTACCTGGAAGTACTAATCTAAGGTGTTGAGGGCCTGGGTAGTGCAATGAGGAGCCCGGGTGGTTGGGTGGTTTACATACAGGACTGATAACAATTAAGCCAATAGTTTGAACTCATCAGCCACTTCACCAGGCAAAGATGAGGTTTTCTCCTATCAGAAAGATTTAGAGCCTTGGGAACAAACAGGGAAATTCTACTCTGTTCTACAGGGTCAAAATGAGTCAGAATTGACTGGATGGCAATGAGTTTGATTAGGATGGGGAAGTGGTTTGTGATTGGCTGCTGATGCAAATTTGCATAGCTGCATCATAGAAAATAGCTATGGCTAGCAATTTCTGTCAAGACTACAGCCATGAAAACTCCAGGAAACCATTTTATTCTCCAACACATGGGGTGATCACAAATCAGAGACTGGCTGGATGGCAACTAGCTACGATTCTTAGGTGAAAACATATTTCAGGTCCCTTTAGAAATTAATCCTCACATCTGTCACAATTCCTTTACAATAAGTACCTCTAGAATCTTGTTACCACCAAGGTTAACCTGCTAGAAATATCATATACCTCTTTTTTATTCCCTCTTTCTTATTGGAAATAGTCAATAACAAGCTGCTTATGTATCATTTGAACTGACTTCAATATTTGCAAAAATTCACATAAGTGAATTGTATAACAAAATCCTTTTAATGAAGCAAAACATTTTTAATCTTTGTTTTCAAGACTGTCACATATACATATACATATATATTCATAACTTCAAATACTACTTCAATGGCTAGAATGCTTACTACTAGAATTCCTCAAGGAAATACCATTACCCAAGTCACTAGTCCATGTCTATTCCTCAAGACCCTCTTTTTGTCCTGATCCATCTTACACTTCCCATGGGCAACTGGTTCTTTTTAGGGGCCCTCAGATTGCTTCTAGGGTCCCTCAGGACTCATTGACTGGAATACGTTTTAGTAGCATGCAATGTGTTTCTATGCCATTGCCATCATGTTTGCTATTTTGGAATCCCCTGTTACAAATACTTAGTCTTTCATTCACCCGTGAAGTCACAGTTTTAATCCATCTTATGGAACATCTTCAACTTTTTTGCTGATACTCTATCAAGCATGATGTCCTTGGAGACAGGTACCCAATAATATGTTCAAAATATGTGAGAGGAAATCTCCCCAACCTCATTTCTAAAGACTTTGTTGACATTCAGGCATTTCAGCAGGTAGTTTTTGATCCAAAAACAATGGTACTGAGAGAAAAAGGAAAAGAAAGCTGTACTGAAGAACAAAAAAGATACAATCAAGGCTCACGTGATTCATGGGATAGCAATTGAGATATTTTAATAAAGGAATGCAATCCTGGAATCACTCACATGTCCATGCCAAGATATTTGGAAGATAGCTATCTGAACAACTATTTAGAAAAGATTTGTACCCCCATCCAGTGCAAAAGGAGCCAAAAAATCCAGAAATTACCAAACAATAGCAGTATGTTGAAAAGCCAAGTAAATTCAGGTGAAAGTGAGAAGTTACTATTAGTCATTAAAATACTATTTAATCTTTCAGAAGTAAGTGAAAATGATTGGCAATTTTTAAACAGAGCAATTAAAGAATCTTTTCTGACTCAATTAACACAATTGAATAGGATTCAAGACAGGATAACCTAACTTGCGCGTGCACACACGCACACACACACACACAAACACACACACACACACACACCTTGAGCTTAGAACTACCTGAAAGTGCATCTTAGGCACTAGCATGCCCATGAGCAGCACATATACTCTCAATCTTATCCGAGGAGACTGTAACAGAGTATCACTTTGCCGATTTTGTTGTTGCTGATGTGTTTTCAAGACTGTCTTTAGCAGACACAAACTAACCTTGCTTAACAATAGCTAGGTGGGATGATACTATTTTATAAAGGAATTAAAATAAAATAAATGAACAGAATTAGATTCTGATTTCAAGAATGTTCATACCACTCATCTTTCTTTTCCAACAGCACCTGCCAAAAGGGAGCCCAGGACCATGCATGTGTCAGCTCAGCTTTGCTTTGCAGGCTGGCTGAGTCCAGATGCTGCGATTACTCTGGAAAGGTAATTAGTTTCAATTAACTAACATCTGGCCCAAAGTAAACATCTAAGGGGCTCCAGGTAAAGGAAAGCTCATTCTTACAAAGCAAAGTTGTTGGTTGAACAATAGGAAAAGGTTTAAGAAATCCTGTTTAGGTCTCTGGGAAAGAGCACATATCTTGGAAGCAGTTGCTAAAACATATTCTTTGAGAGTTTCTCTTATCTCTGGATTTCTGGGTTAACCTCCAATGTAATGACATAAGACAAAATAGATTTACGTAACATCAGGTTAGAACCTATCTTAGAAAATATCTAGTTGGTTAAAACCTCTACTTATCAGCTAAGAGATCATATATTTCAAGGGAAATAATGAATGCACTCTCAAGATGACAAAGGAAGAGTCCCTTAGAATTGGCAGTAATAGGATTGAGTGACTTTTGTGAGGGATAATTGATGTGAAAAGAATGTGATCCTGTGGTAAATATATTTAGAACAATAGAGACGACCAATTTCTAATTTGACATAGCACAAACAAGACTCACAATAATACAGCTTGGCACAGTGGGAGGAATAGAATTTATTCTGCAGATGTGCTTGTGAGGTCACCAACATGGTCTATATATTTTTGAGAGAAGTCTTATTGACATACAATTTATATATCATATAATTCAGTAGTTCAATTACATCAAGAAGAGTTGTACAATCTTCACCACACTAAGTTTTAAAACCTTCTTTATTCTTTCACTCATCAGTACTAGCTCCTATTCAATCACCTACTAACCTCCCAGGCCATACACCAGGGAGCTACAAATCCAATTATTGGCTCAATAGATTTATCTATCATGGGGTTCATATACAGAAAAAAAAAATATATATATATAAACCTAAAAAAGAAAGCAGAAAATATCAAAAACTAGAACAAGTTTAATATGAATCATAAAGGAGATGAAATGTTAAAGTGCTAAATTTAACCTAACTACATCTACAGTAATCCACTTTCCAATATCTTCTGAATGAGAGCAAGGCTATTCACAGATGTGATAAAACAAAGCTTAACCCACCTGTATTTCCCCTTCATATATTTTTTTTAAAAACTAACACATCTTTTAAATGAGTCAAAAGGAGATTAAATGATAACTTATTACATTTTAACCTAATTAAAACTTCCATAATTGACTTTAAATGCTGTCTGATAAGACTACTTACATCCCTCCACTATGGTCAGAGGAGATTCATGGAAGGTTAATCCATATGAGGTCCCTGAAAATGAGTTTTGGACTTCCATTGTTATCCATAGTTTCTTGTAGAACAGCTGTTTACAATTTAAACTCTGATATTGTTCCTTCCTTTGGGTTTGGATTTTATTATTTACAATACGTGGATCACACAGGCTGGTGTGCTTCTTCCATGTGGACCTAGTGGATGCATGCCTCTCTTAGGCCGCTGCTGGTCTGAAGAAAAGCCTTTAAGACCCCACATGCTATTTCTTCTGCCAGCCTGGCATCATGTAGCTTCTGTACACTTTGCTATGTCACCCATACCTTCAATAATTTCTTCAAGAGAGCAAGGGTTGAACAGGGCCAAACCATAGGTACTATATACTTATTCTTAGATGGGGGCTAGAATTAAGTGCAAGCCCAAAATCTACATTGTCTATTTATATTCAATTATGACAATATAAGACTGTAGGTTTGTCAATAGTACATTGAAATAATTAGGGCTTAGGACCTAAGTGAGATACATTTGATTTCGTGTTCATGGCAGTGTATAATTGTTAAATTTATCTTTAATTATCACTCACAATGAAAAGTAAATCAGAAAAGTATATACAATCTTAGGGGTTGGAAATTTGATGTTTTCCAATTCTTTTATGAACTCGAGGTTCACAAAGGGACTCAATCTTTTATTTTTACTCAAATAATGCTGCCTTCATAAGATATACAAGTGATTGGCTTTAAAAAAACAAACCTGGGTCTGAGCCCTGGTGGCATAGTGGTTGTGCGCGGGACTGCAGCCCACTGGGACGGAGGTTCAAATCCAGCAGCGGATCCACAGGAACAAAGACTGGGCCTCCTACTCCCACCACCAGAGGGCAGTGATGCCCCCAAAAACAAACAAAAAAACCTTATTTTTTATTTCTCACAGTTTAGTAGGCTAGAAATTGGAATTCAGTTCCTGGCTCTAATAGTAAGATCTTCTTTATTTCACCTTTTTAGTAGCTGGAAATTCTTGAAGGTCTATGTTTTTAAATACAGGTATATACCATGTAAGTCTATTTTATATTGTGTGTTCCCCTGTGTGTCTCTATGTCTATTCTGCTGTTTATAGCATAGAAGTGAATGGGGTTAGGACTTACCTCACTGTGGTATGACCATATTAACATAGTAACCTTCCTATTTCCAACCAGGATCATCTTTAAAGGTAAAACCCAAACTTCAATCTCTTCACTGAGCTGATACTAATAGCCACCCTGTAAGGACTGAATAGAATTGCCCGTTTAAGCTTCTGAGACTTCAAATCTTTATGGGTATGTACAACCTCATCTTTCTTCTTAGAGCAAGTGACTGCTGGGCTTGAACAGCAGTTCTTTCAGTTAGCAGTTGACTGCATAGCCCACTACGCCACCTGGGGTCTTTGTTCAGAGCAGAGGTTCTCAATCTTCCTAATGCTGTGAGTCTTCCGTACAGTTCCTCATGTTGTGGTGGCCCCAACCAGAAAACTATTTTCCTTGCTACTTCATAACTGTATTTTGCTACTGTTATGAATCAGGTGACCCCTATAAAAGGATCATTGAACCCCCAAAGGGGTTGCAGCCCACAGGTTGAGAACCACTGATTTAAAGGAAGTGGGGCAGGGCTGAGCCCCGGTGGCGTAGTGGTTGTGCGCAGGACTGTGGCCCACTGGGATGGAGGTTCAATTCCAGCAGTGGGGCTGGGCCTCCTACTCCCACCGCTGGAGAGCAGTGATGCCCAAAAACAAACAAAAACATAAAATAAAATAAAAATAAAAAATAAAGGAAGTGGGGCTTAGAATTGCAACTTATTTTGAAAGACACAATTACATCTGTAGCAGCACTTCTGTACCCCAGAAAGAGCTAGGTCAGGGGTCAGCAAACTCTTGAGACCCAAGAGCCAATCCTGTCCCTAACAACTTTAAAATCACTCAAGAACTTTAAATATGTTTTTTCCAAACAAATGAAACAGCCGTGATCTGAAATAACCTTCAAATGTTTTCAATGTTACTTCAGAGCCACATGTTCACGCTGAAAGCCGCCAATGGTTCACGAGCCACAGTTTGCCCACCCCTGAGCTAAACCAACTATGAAAGTCACATTTGGTTTTCTGATAAAAGGTTGGTTTTTGTTTTTGTTTGTTTGCTTGTTTAATATTGCCTGTACTTTGTGTAGGGTAAAGGGTAAGTTTCCGTTTTGTCATAGTCCTTGTTTTGGCCTAATGCTTTCAGTGCAGCTTGGACGTCTTCCTTCACTACAATTGATACTTGCTCACACACAACCTCTCGAAATAGTTGGGTGATGGCTAATTCCACAAAATAGATACCAAGAAAACTGGGCAAGACATGGCCCTGGCTTTACCAAAGCCTTTTACTATTTTACCCACACTGTTTTCTCCAATTGTCTTGGCAACCAATATTGAAAAAAAAACATTCCTTTCCAAGAGTAGCAATGTATTCATAAATACATGCTACTACTCAGTCAATTTCATAAACATTTATTTAGTACCAACTAAATGCAATAAAGTTGCATATAGCCTTCGGGGAGATATAAACTGAGAACGGCCTGGTCCTTGCCCTTCAGAAGCTCATAATCTAAAGCCATGCATTAAGCACTCTGAATAGAGGCAGATGGTGCTAAGTGCTGTAATAGAGGCTCGTGCAACGTGCTAAGGAAGCATAAAGCAGGGAGAGATTAATTCCAACTGTGGAGTAATAAAACACCTTGGTAAATGTATCTCTCACTACATACCAACAAAGTCTTTTATGATTCCAGACAAGGGATGTCTTTCTCTGTACAATACCAAAGCATATTCATGAAACAAATAGACCTGGCTTTTGTTAGTAAGAATACAATTTTGCCACAATGGTTGCAGCCCTGTCTATATGTGTTTTCCATAGTAATAAGCAGAAACCCATGGGCCTATTTATTTAAAGGACTCTTGGTCTGCTTAGAAGAGATAGAACATGGTTCTATCTACACAATTATGTCCATTCAGATCTATTTTTTCCAATTCACTCCTGCACTTAAGTGAGATTGTGAATAGTAAGTTTTGAAGTGGAAAATGTAGGATGCTTCAAGGGATACAGCTCAGGTCTAATCAATGAAGGACAGAAACAAAACATATTTTTTAAACGTTTCAACAACTACATCATGTCAGCAAGTTGAAATTTTGATTCCAATTGCTTAAATGATTATGAATGAGGCCAACGAGGCTAACTGACTTCCACCATGTGGCAAGTATGTTGATTGGCTCTGGCCTCGTGGTACATGCCTAGAGTAGTTAGACTGAAACTTGAAAATCCAGACAATTTCATCACTAAGGTCTCGATTCACAGAAATGGGCTTTTTACTTGAGGTTGCTTATGTGTTTTAAATCAAAAGGAAAATGAATAATGCACACTCAAATATGCTTTATAAATGTCTGCTTAATGTTATAAAACACAATGCACGTGTGTTTCCCTATGATGCTGCTGTTATGTGCCAGCAAGTTGTTCCCCACCCAAAGTGATCCTTTGCGCAATGTCATGAAACATGGCCTGGTCCTGTGCTGTCTTCACGATCATTCCTCTGCCTGAGCCTATGGTTGCAGCCGCTGTGTCATTTCATCTCCTTGACAACCTTCCTGCATTCCTCTGCCTCTTTCTTGTCCCACGCATGATGTCGCTTTCCAGAGATGAGGCACTCCTGACAACATGTTCATAGTATGTAAGATGAAGTCTCATGACCCTTGCCTCTAAAGACTACCCTGGTCATACTTTTTTCCTTTTTGCAGTCCATGGTACTTCCAATACTGTATATGATAATTATCTTTTTAATGTAAGAATGTCCATAAAAAGTTTCTCTTATAAAAGTCAGTATGTTGTTATTTTTAAAAGCTAATTTCTTGGCTAGATATTCACATCCTATAGCAGAGAACAAGTTGGGATCTGCTTAAAGCCAATGAGTTTATGAAAAGCTTTGCTTGTGTGAATCAGTTTTCAACAGAACTGGAAATTGATGAGGAAATATCCATGACCTTATTGAGACTCCCAATCTCTTTGAGCACTTCCTTCTTCAATTATTTCCATCACTTCAGCATCCTTCATCTTTCATTATCCAACAACAACTTTTTCTACAGTTTCAGACTTGGAAAAGAGATTCTTGTCTTGGGGTGGGGAGGGAGAAAAATTCACTGCTATCATTATATTATTTAAAAAGATATTCCATCCCCTTTTCCTTGAAATGGAATGAGCAGTTTATACTATCTGCCTCTACATTTGAGACAGTGGTTTTCCCTTAATATATCTAATCTGATATTTGTCCCACCTCTTTCCATTTTATGGAGATTTTCTGTTGTTACCACTTTTACTTTTATTATAGTAGCCTCATGTGATAGGTAGGCTTGTTGTGCCAACATGGCCAAAGAAGATAGGTAGGTCTGTTGTGACAGCATGGCCAATGAACACACGAGATCAATTGAACGTCAGAGACAGAAATGGTTTGGCGGGACCCGCCCTTGCTCTCTTGCTCTTGGATCTTCAGATCAGCCTGCTGCCTTATTCGTCTTGTGTCTCAATCTCCAAGTGATACAACCCATGGGACACCTAATCCGTGGGCTGTCGCTGTGAGTTAAGGTTCCTTCAAGCCCTGTTTCACTGTTGGACTGTTGGCTCTGTCATCCAACTGAGTGTTGCTTTGCTGTTTGCTGCTTGTGGCCAGATAGCCTGAATTGCTCTACAGAAGACTCCTCAGTGGCCCCCAAGATTCCAAGGACTGCCAGTCTACTAGCTGTCTCATACAAGTGAGTTGCACCGAGCCGTTCATACTACTTTATATATTGGCTAAGTGTTCATGTCTTATGTTTATATTCTTTTAGCTATATAAATATATAAAGAGAATTACTAGTGTCCTGGGTTTGTTTCCCTAGAGAATCCTGTCTAACACCATGATCTATTTTTTATTTAGCACCATTTGCTAGGTGAAAAAAAGACTTCCAATACTTAGAATTTAACTCTATAAAGAGCATTCAGTTCATTTAACACTGGGCTTCAAATTGTCTTCTTTACTCTGTCCAATCTTTGGATATGTGTTAGTCTGGATTGGCTAGAGATACAAATCCATAGATACTCATGCATGTATAAGAAAGAGGCTTATATAAAATGGCAATTGTATATTGAGAAAACATCCAAGCGAAGTCCAGATCAAATCCATTAAGTCTGACATTAGCCCATTTGTCCAATACCAGTAAAAAATTTCTCTTCAGACCCACGCAGTCATGAAACAATGCCAAATGCAGGAAGATCCCAGGCCAGTGCATGGAAAGTCTTATGGATCAAGTAGCGATGGAAGCATCTCCACACTGGCGTGGGTCTCCACACAATTCATCCAGCTCCTAGGCTCTGACTACTTCGTCATAGCACCATGTGTCTTGCCCACAGGAAATCCCAGGGAGAGAATTCTGGCTGCAGGTGAGTTATTTATCTCTGTCGTGCCTCCAGATGAGGTCATCAAGCTCCCACCTGATTGACAGGTGATACTCCCCCCATTCCCCAAGTTGACAGTAGATTATGCAACTGCCACAGGAGGTGTACTGACTATCTGATTTGTACATTTGTAAAGGACCCTCGAATTGTTGAAATCTGCTTTTTCTTGGGAGTTAGGCTGCTTTCCAAAAATGTGTCTTTTTCTCTGCTTTCCCATAGCAGAGAACCCAATAACCATTATATATTTTGACATCTGTACGAGCATACCCAGATACAGAATTAAGTTAATCTGCATAGAAGGATGTCCCCTATAGACCCATGTTCTCTAGGTGTCTCTCCTCTTTGCTGCTTCAAAGATAGTTCATCTGTGTACTGGAGGTAAGAGATGGCAGTGAGGTGTAGGGAGAGTTGTTGAAAAAACCGACCATTGGACCCAAACTGACCACTGTTAGTATTACACAGGTCCTGTTGGTATATTTCCATCCAATCATTTAGTAGCGCTTATCGAGGCTTGGGGGGGTGGGAGGAAGTTATATTAAGAAATTTTATTCCACCACAGAAAGCAGTATGGATTAATTTTCAAAAATTTATAGATAATCTACTATGTACTAGGTCCAATATTAGATTGATAAAACAGTAGTCAGAAATACAGACTACTATCAAGTACCTTACATGTTAGAAGAGGAGACACATATCAAATGATCATGATTGCAAACTCTGACAAGTATTAGGAAGAAAGTTAATGAAAAACTAATTTTGAGTGGTAGATAATGATTCCCCAATGAAGTGGTACTTAACCTGAAACCTGAAGAGTGATTGGGATTAGGCAAAAGCAGGAAGAGTTGTCATTGTTCAAATGAAATCATGAATGTTTATTTTATCATGTTTCATAATTCACACATGTAATATATATTGACTTGTAAGTTGTAAATGTTGTAAGTAAAATTAACAAAAATATTAATTCTAAAAAAAAATCTTTGGATTGTCTCATTCTAGGTCATTAGAAGTATACAAATTGAACCTTTTGTTACAGAATTGATTCTGACTCACACCAACCCTATAGAACACAGTTAAACTGCCCCATAAGGTTTCCAAAGTTGTAAATCTTAATGTCAGCAGACTGCCGCCTCTTTTGCCTGCTGAGCAGGTGAGGAGTTCCAAAGGCTTCACTTCTTTGCCACCAAGCATCCTCATAGGTATGTATGTATATGTGTATACATATTTGTGCTTCCTTAAAGTAATACATTAATCTTAACAAAGGTCTATAATCAAGTTAGCCAAAGATCCCTGGAATTTGGCTTTCACAAGAAAAAAAGAAAATCTGAATCCTTTCCGACCCAAGAAGTTTTTCAGTGGGCCTACACCAGTAGAGGTGACACGCATGGCTTGTGTGACAGTCACATACATTGCAATAACCACAAACCAAACCCATTTCCAGACAGTCTATGCTGACTCACAGTGGCCCGAGAGGACCCAGCGGCAGGAAGCTGCCCTTGCGAGCTTCCCAGAATAACCCTTATTCCACAAGGCTTCTTTGGTGGTTTAAAACTGCTTACCTGTCAACAAGCAAACACACAAACCCTATGCCACCCTGGTTCCTACACATTGTAAATAATGCCTTTGAAATGAGGTTCAAAGTAAGTGATAGGAAACTCACTCATTACCTATCCCTTTTACTTGGCAGTGAAAATAATGAAGATGGTAAGACAATGAAGGCAACAATTACAATCTCATGAATTCAGATCGAGAGTGTTGTATTCCCATAGCCTAAAATCAACTCTCGGGAATTCCCTTACCTCATAAAATTGGAAGCCCAGATTTAAAGTAATGCAGGCTCAGGGACTCTGACAGCCACCTCTACATAATATTTCTAGTTGGTCCCACAGCAAGTTCCAACTTCATCTCTATCTTCTCTGGCATGTATACAGCCATGAGGCTTTGCACTGACAGTGACTGGGGACTCACTCCACATTCCCTCCATGCCCTGTCATGTACTTTTATGCACAGGCTTAATTTTGACAGTCTTTCCATTGCTTCCTTCCCATGATGTCCTTTTCCTTCCTTTTTAAAAAACTTTGAAGTGATGAAGGCTTTAAACAAGATTAAGCTAGTTTTTTAAAAGATCTATGATGCCATTTATTAGAGTCAAAATATGAAGATTCGGGAAATTTGTTTTTAATCATATAAGAAAAATATCAAACTTCCTTCTTAGTGCATCATGGACTCATGTTTCATGAATTCAGCTTTCTAAATGGATGTGTGCAACTGTTTACAGACGTGAACACACAGCCAATGGTCTTGTGTCCTCGGGAAGCGGGCACTTCTGAGTGCTGAAGCGTGTTATGAGCTGAGGTCTTAGGGAGCACCTCCCAAGTGAGGTGCTTAGGAACTGCCTCAGGCTGGGGAAGTGCAGCCTGGTTTCCATCTACTTTTCATTACCCTCCCGACCTGCGGCCAGACCTCGGTCCTGAGGGGGCGGGTGCCTCAAAAACAGAGCTCGTTTCCCACAGTCCCAGTCAGGCTTTCAAATGCATAGCTAGGAAGGAAAAATGAATAAACAAATTGGACTTGCCAGAGCTTGCCTCACTAGTCGGAGAACCAAGGAAGATGAACAAGGAAAGTGAGCCTGACCTTGGGTTCCCTGGCAGACACAGGGAAAGCACCAGGTTTAGGAAAATCCCTTCACGCCAGTCCCCTGCAACACAGACAGAGACTGTGGCAATTCTCATGGTGAGAAGTAACACAGACTTGTGCAAAGAGCTGACACACGTTGACACCCCCCAAGAGACAGACGCGCACACACACACAATTCCACTCCTCATTCACTGTCTTTAATTCTAACCCAGGGTGCATGGAGATTGCTGACTATACTACGTGCTAAATATATTTTGTGCTTTTGTGGGCACGATGTGTTCTCCTGAGGGAGACAGGAATTCTCTTAGGACATGAAGGAGCTGGCCACACTCCTTCCACCTGTGTGCCAAAGCGAATTGGAATGCCAAAGGGGAGGGGCTGACAGCTGGACAGACTCCAAGGCCTGCCTTCCGGAAAGCATTGGCACGCGGCAGGGCAGTCATCTGCCCCCATTGTTGTTCGGAAAGAAGGATGCTTACTTACTAATGTAAAATAGAAAGCAAAGAAAGTATGGAAATCTATCACGCACCTTTCAGCCACGCTCTAAACTGCTTTGGAGCTTTCAGGCTATTGGTGTAGACAGTAGCTGCCCGCTCTTGAAATAACTGTATATTTTGGTTTCCCTTCCTATCCACCTGACCTCTCTTATAAACCCCTCCCAACTTTCACCCCGAAGCATGTTCACACCCCCACCCCCAAAAGAGCAATTAGATCCCATTACCCTTCAGCAGACGCTCACAGGCACAACGGTCACTGACAGCCTGTGTAATCACCATCAAGGTGGAGTAGCACTCGCTCCTGTCAAGAACAGCCAGCAGAATTCAGCCTGGAGCCCTGAAAGCAGTTCCTGTACTAGCAGTCTGTTCCGAGATTCCTGAAGAGGGAGTATCTTTAATGATCAGTCGTTACTGGAACAAAGTCTTTGGGGACTTCCCACAGAGCAAAGCAGCTGCCTGCCTACTTATTTTTCCCCCCATAGTCTTTAACTGTCACCGAATGGGAGTCAGTCTTACAGAGGACTGGTGGGACCCCAGAGGGAATCAGAATGTCATTGTCATTTACATATCATTAAAGAAAATCCCATGGCAAACAGCACTGCACTAGCCCATCACAGGGACTGTGACAGGCATGAACAGCGTGGGGCAAACCCTAGTCTTGTCAGTCTTCCTTTCCCCTGAATCACTGAGCTCCCTTAACCTGGTCTCAGGGCAGCATTTCAATGCGCCCTCGGGATTGAATACTCTGCTGTTGCTCCTTGTCTGTCCTCACACCGTGAGGAGCCAGGGCAGTTTTCATAAGTCATGTCAGTCTGTTAACCTTTAGAACGTTGGCATTTCCCAGTCTTGCAGGCAAATGAATCTTGTAAGAAGTAGAAGAAGACAATCCCCAGTATGCCACTCAGAGGGCATCGTTTGAAGCCTGCTGGCCTGGCTGCAAAAGGGCAACTGCCTCCAGCTGCCTTGGTCCACTTCTTAACAGGCACCCAACAGAAAATCTTAACACTTTCGTCTTTTCTGCTCAGCTGAGAGAAGGGGAGGGGAAGTGTGTTAGTCTGGGTAGACTAGAGAAACAGATCAATAGAAACTCATATATGTCTAAGAGAGAGCATTATATAAAGGGTAATAGCATCCCAACCCAGTCTAGTCCAAGTCCATAAGTCCAGTATTCGCCCATCTGTCTGATACCAATCTATAAAGTCCTCTTTCAGACTCATGAAACACATACAATGACACCAAATGCAGATGGATCACAATCCAGTAGGTAGAAAGTCTTTGGAGCCAGTAGCATTCATGGTAAGCATCTCATTGCTGGTAGGGGTTTCTCTGTGGTTTCTTTGGCTCCAGAGGTCTGGTTGCCTCAGGGTACGCCCATGTGTCTTCTCCAGCTCAGGGCATTAGTAGAGTGCTAGTCAATGTCTCCCAGGGAGTGAACAGTAAGAGAAAAGTTTCTCTCCCCCAAGGAGGAAATACCAGGTATTCCCAGAATTCTCAGGAGAAGGCCATGCCCACACAGAGACCTCATTGGCTATGATCCACTTGACAGACTAGAGTCCACCCCTTCACTCTTAATTTTCTCAAGTCCCAAATTGACACCTGATTATGTAATTACCACAGGAAGTCAACAAAAAGGTGTAGTGAACAAGATACCACTGAATACTTGCTGTAAAGTAAGCTTCCCATATGAGGGGGCCAAGAGAACCTATTCCAAAAAAATTTTGAGAGAGAGAAAACAACAAAATAAGGCATGGAAATATTGGTGTACATACCTAAATTTAACAGTTTTTTATGGAGCTCCTAAGTGGTACAAAGGGTTGGTGGTTCAGCTTTACTCAGATGTGACACCCAAAGATGTGACAATCTTCTACAAAGAAAGAAGCCATTGAAAGGCCAGGGATGTACACCCCTCCTCTGACACTCATGAGGTAGCCAAGGGTGGAAACTAACTTGATAGCAATTGTTATTTGCTTGTTTTTTTAATTGTTTCCTTTTCATTAAAAAAAATAATAGCTCAGAACAGTTTTATGAATTCATGTGGGTTTCTGAGGCTGTAATTCTTCAAGAGAGGAGAAAGTCTCATCTTTCCCCTGAGGGGTGGCTGGTGGTTTTGAACTTCTCTTCTTGTAGTTAGTAGTCTGACACATACCCCACTATGTTCCTAGCACATAGTGGGATGTTATCATGGTAGTTGTAGTATGAATGCATCTTGATGTTCAAGGCTGGGACCGTTAGGAAGCAGATTGATAGATCTGTCTATGAGGCACCTTTGCAATGAAGCAGCCAATCTTGGGGCTATTTTAAATTGTTGCTTGTAAAACATCAAATGTAAAATTGTTGTTTCCAGGTTCTGTTGATTTCAACTCACAGCAAACTAATGTTCAAAGAATAAAACAGTGCCTGGGCCTATCCGAACTCTTTACAAGACAGTCTTCCCCTCCTGATCATAAGGTTTTCACTAACCCATTGTTTTAGCAGTACAATAAAGTGACCAAATTTTAAGCAGGACACCATTGACCAGGGGGAGGAGGGGTTCTTGATTAAAAATTTGGTCTATATGGAGCAACAAAAATGTTCATAGAATGCAAAAATAGTATTGTAATACATTTGTTTTAATTTTAAAATGCCATGGGATGTTCTTAAATTGTTAAAAAGTGGGACGTCTGGTCACTTTACAGTACAAGGATGTTGGAAAGCACTGCTACACAATCATAGAAAGTTTCATTAAATAGAACCTCACAGTGTGGCACTGTGTTAATCCAGATAGACTAGAGAAACAAATTCATAGACACGCATATGGAGATAAGGGAAAGGTTTATATATAAGAGGAATGGAACATTGAGAAAACATCCCAACCCAGACCAGTTCAAAGTCATAAGTTCGATATTAGTCCACATGTCTGATATTAGTCTGCAAAGTCTCCCTCCAACTCACAAAGCATGTGCAATGACCCCAAGACAATCACAGGCCAATTGGTGCAGAGTCTTGTGTATCTAGCTGGGGTAGAAGCATCCTGGTGCTGGCAGGGGCCTCCCTATGACTTTCTCTCTGGCTCCTCCAGTCTCCAAGAATCAGGATTGATCAGTAAGCTGTCATCTCATCTTGTCAGTAGTTCATCTCCCAGAAACTGAGTTGTCTCTTTTCCAATTGGGAAATACCGTGAGACTTTCCTGAATTCTCAGGAGAAAGCCATGCCCACACAGAGGTCTCATTGGCTATCTCCAGATTAACAGGCTAGACTCCACCCCTAGACCCCCCAATCGTAATTGACACATGAGTACATGACTGCCACAGTGCAATTCTTTCTCAGCATAGTCTCCATTCAGAATGAGAAGAATCACCAATGTCGTGGAGGGAAAAGGTCATGTCTTTTGCTCACCAATGCAAATGTGTCCTAAAGCTTGTCCCAATAAGCTCCCTAGTCACCCGGTATCCATCAAGAAAAGCTTTTGAGACTACCTCTTGGGAATCCCAAAATACAGTCACCATGAGCTTCTGAAATGAGTTCTATCTTCCTGGATTTTTTTTAAAAACATTTTATTGACTTTTTTTTTAGGCATCACTGCCTTCTGGTGAGAGTGGGAGGCCCAGCCTTGCTGCTGCTGGATTTGAACTGCCAAGCCAGTCGGCCACAGTCCCACACTCAACCACTACGCTGTCGGGGCTCAGCCCTTATTGACATTTTTGTTCAAAAGTATTTTATGTGTTTTTTTTTTAATCTTGGATCAGTAAATTTAGTTAAAAACAGCTAGTTGGCTTAATTTTGTTTTCCATGGCAACCCATTTAAAGTGCCCATGACCGTGGCAAACTTCATTGTGTTCATCTCTGGGTTCTTATCTGCTACAGCCGCGGGCACTATCCTAACGACCACAGCAGTGCAGATCCCGGTAAGACTTTGAGTAAAATTTTGCAGGTAACAATAGGAGGAGGGTAAAAGTTAGTGAGTAATATTAGTATTTTCCATACCATCTTGCATATGTTATCTAAAAAAATCAGACCCCTCCAGACAGAAGCTGATTGAAAACATTATCCATTTGCCCTTGAGTTGCTTCTGACTCATGTAACGGAAAACTTGACCCTCATAGGGAGGTGAATGTTTTGAGAAGCACTGCACTCAGATAAAACGACTGTCAACCCCCCAGAAGAGCCTGTTTGTGTCCTAGGTGTCTTTCATTCCTGCGTTTCTTTTCATTTTCTTGATAATCCACTCAGCCAATAATCAATTTGCAACAAAAATAAAAATGCTTTGCAAAAAGTGAAGGCCAATGTTCCCATGTCTTTTTAAAAGGAACTCACTCAAATTGTTGCTTACTGGGCCACCATACTCAAGATGCTCCTGCTTTGCTTTATGGGCATGCAGCCTGTACAGGGCACACACTTGACAAGGCCCAAGTTTGGCTTATTGATTTGTTGCCATTGCCTTCAAATTCTTAATCATTTTTGAACAAGGTGATATTTTTCTCCTTGGGATCTACAAACTATAAATGTCTACCCCCGTCCTTACTACACTGTCATGATATATATACAGGCAGACAGGCATAAACACACAATTTATTTTTTAGTCCATTGTATCTTTTCTTGAATGATACAGGTATGTAAGGTTTATAGATTTATTTCAAGTGTGTACTAGGTACAGTATTTAGGATTTTACAGGTATTATGGAAGTTAATTCTGAGAGAAAACCTTTTGGAGAATATTTTTATTATTCCCATATACAGGTAAAGGATTTATCAAATTTGTCTGACTTTCAAGAAACTGGACCGAGTTTGAACCAAGAAGCTCGAACTCATGGCTGCTGTGTTTTTATTAGAATAAACTACTCTCTAATGAGTACTGATTATGGCAACACTTAGTGTTAGCAAGAACATCCTGTAGGGTTTTCTTGCCTATAAACCTTCATGGAAATAGAACTTGAGGCCTTTTCTGCCATAGCACAGCTAGGTGGATTTGATGCATCAGCCTGTAAGTTGCATTAAATGAAAACGTCTCATGTCACATAGGTACTCTAGGCCCTGTGTAAGAAGGCTTCAGATTCTGTGTTAAGAAAGGGAAAGCATGAAGTATGACTTTTCTATCCACAGTCCTTATAACTCCCCTGCAAATAAGAATATGCAAATAATATATAAAGGACTCTAATTGTAACTGGAATTGGAGGGTTTTGTCGCTCTGTTAGATAAAAGAGCAAGCCAACCAAACAATTCCACATCTAAAGTGGCACAGACATCAGAAGCACAGATGTCAAAGCACTGAGGCCAAGAACCAGAGCACAAGAGGAAATGCTGAGACCCTGAGACCACAGAGTGAGGGAGCCTGACTGTCTGAAGGAAGCTGGCTGCAAAGTGGGATGCTGAATAATTATGGTTATTGTCTCTGAGTGCTATGCAGCCCTTGCAACAAATTATGGAGCCAAAAAGTTGAGTCTCAGGAGAGGGAGGGTTCATATCAGAAGGGGAAACAGAAAGCTGGAGGGTTGGAGCCATGACTGAACCCTCCCTCATATGAATTATCTCTGGGCTAGGGTGAAGTTGTATTCCCCTTCCACTTGAAGTCAGATGTGACCCCATCACCACCAGCATCACCACTTCCTCAAAGGAACATTTCTACTTTCTGGAGGAAAAAAAAATCAGTATTATATGACTATCTTTTCTTGAGGGAAACATAAGGCTATGTGACTTCAGTAAGAAATACAAATTTTTTTCAAGCTATTCTCTACTAATATTCTGCAAGGCAACTATGGAAACTAAAATACATGGACAATATTCCCCTTAATCTCCTTAAATATCAAATTTTGACTCACTCGGTTGTTTGACATTCATAGAATAATATTATAGCGACTGTGAATGAATTATTAATCAGAATCTGAAAAAATCATAATTACATATTTAGAAAAGTAATCCCTATCTTTGGTTCTACAGTTACTGAAAAGAAAAGGCAGCTGAGTTTCTGTTTGAGGGTTCCTGCTGCCAAATCTTCCCAATGCAGGAAAAAGCAATGGAAGATATAATGCCTTTTAAATAGGCTAAAATGCATATTTAAACATTAGTCGATATTTCTAAAAAATTGACATCTCAGAAAATTAAACTGAGAAGTAATAATAAGTTATGGTATCACTCGCCATAGCTTATTAGTAACAAGTTTGTTATAAGAAGCGAAAGTTTCTCATGTTTTAAAAATGATTAATTTCTGATTTCTCTGGTCTACCACATTTAACATAGTAAGAAAAAACACTCTCCCACTAGAAATGAGTGATCCTTTCCCCTTCTCTTAATGTTTGTTGAGGAGATGTTTTTCAAATCACTGAAGGAGCCCTGGTGGCACATGAAGTTAAGCATTGGGCTGCTCATGACAGGGTTGGCTGAGCAAAACCACAAGCCACTCTGCAAGAGAAAGATAAACCTGTCTGCCCCCAAAAGATTGGCAGTCCCAGAAACCCTGAGGAGTAGCCTTACTCGCCCCAATAGAGTTACAATAAGTCAAAATTGACACCATGGCAATGTGTTTGATTTTAGGTTTGATTTTCAAATCCCATACTCTGCTTCTTGAAAGATTTAACTCCTCAGAAACATTTGCTCCTGTTCATGATGGTCACTATGAGACTTCACAGTGTGAATTTTTTTTGTGGTGAATTTTCAAATCACTGTTCTGCCCTCTTCCTACACTCAGAAGATGAACCATGTTTATTCCAGCAAGAAGGGGTTTACCTTTCAAGCTTGCTGAAATAAAGGCCCGAGGGAATTGTATTAACATAGATCATGCAGAAACAATAAAAACTTGTATTTACTTTCATACTATCCATACTTTCTATTATTATTATTAGGATTAAACCCTTTGGGGACTAATTCTTTCAAATTTTTATTGTAATGTTTCCCTATTCTATTCACAATAAATCACATCAAAACAATTTTTTGAACCCTAAGGTATTATTTTCAATAGCCTCACAAGCATGTGAAAGTTGGGCATTTAATAATGAAGGCCAAAGAAAGAATTGATGCATTTGAATTATGGTGCTGATGAGGAATATTGAAAGCACCATGGATTGCCAATAGAACCAAAAAAAAATCTGTCTTGGAAGAAGTATAGCTAGAATGATCCTTACAGGCAAAGATGGTGAGAATTCATCTCACATACTTTGTACATATTATCAGGAGAGACCAGTCCCTGGAAATGGACATGACGCTTAGTAAAGTAGAGGAGAAGTAGAAAAGAGGAAGTTCCTCAATAAAATGGGTTAATTCAATAGCTGCAACAACGGACTCAAGCACAAGGATAATTGTGAGACCGATGCAGTAGCTGACAGTGTTTTGTTGCACATATTTTTTACCAACATCGCAATATAAATATCTCCTGATGATTCTTTTTAGTGAAAGAGAATCATTCTTGAAGGCTGATACAGCCGCAAAATGATTCAAGTAATTATTTGCAACAAGCCATACCTTTAACATTATGCATGGTGATGGAGTCCTAGTTGTGCAGTGATCAAGCATTAGAATGCGAAAGACAAGGGCTATATCAACACTCTGAGGGAGAAAGGTGGAATGGTCTGCTTCTGTAAAGATTTATAACTTTGGCTATGCTAAGGAGCAGTTCTATATTATACCGTAGGTTCATTATGAGTCACAATCAATTTGACAGTAGTGATTTAATCATAGTGAACACTCTTTTCTTCACAATGTCTCTCTTACAATGACATTCAGGTGATCTTTATGTCTTAATCCATCTGGACCACTTGGAAAGTTGAACATTTATAAAATAACATATCAAGGAAATATTTTAGCAGTGTTCTCTAGAGATGCAAAGCGAGCAACAAATATGTATATACATATACAAGAATTTGTATCAAGAAAATGACTCATAGTGTTGCAGAAATAGGAATGCTCACATATAGGCAAGCCCAAAGTCTGTGGTCAGATGGCAAGTTAAAACCTTCTCTTGGTTCACATAAACATGAAGGCTGATGATTGGCAGGAAAGTCACAGGCTGATGAACTCAGAGGCAAATGAATCAAGGATTAGCAGGGTAGGCGTGTGATGGCAGAGTCAGTGAATCCAAGTTTGGCATGTCAGATGAGAAGTTGCCAACAGCTCTCAGGATAGGCAGACAGTATGGCAAGCTCTTGTCTCAAGTCCAAGAGCCAGGGGTTTATAAGCCAGATTCAGGATTGAGTCCCAGCAAAAAACCAACCTAGCTTTCGACAACATGCATTTATATTGGAAAACAGGTATCAATCCCAAGGCACTAAATTGTACCAGAACTGTGACCTGAGTAAGATGTTGCATTCCACCCTAATATTTTCCCTTCATTAAGACTTACAATTAATTGGCTGGTGATTATATTGCACTAAGTCTGGTTGTGGGGGATTATCAGGTATTAACTGTTTTAACCTGAAAATCCTACCTCAGCCAAGTTGACATAAACTCTTAACTATTACAATTAGTGGATGATTTTTTTATAAAACTATAAATTTTGTTTCTCTCTCTCTCTCTCTCTCTCTCTCTCTATATATATATATATATATATATATATATATATAGAAACCTATGTAGACTTTTTCAGTACCTGAAAATTTCAATCCTATCGATGAGGTTTTCAGTGATTAATTCCTCTGAATTCGATAGCCTATTTCTTCTTCCTGGTCTATTCTTAGTCTGAAAGGTCCGTTGAAACCTGGAAATACTGGTGGCATAGCTTCCAGAATCACAGCATTTGCAAGCTACCACAATACAACAAACTGACACACAAATGGTAGCCAAAATAAATAATTACCTGAAAGTATACATCTAACAATAAATAATGATTTCCTGCAATTACTAGCAATGCCAAAGAAATGGTATATATTTAAAATTATATCAAAGGAGACAGGCTAAATGTGCCAATGAAACAAGCAAGTTTTGCAAAATATATTCAAACAGGATGAGCATTTCACCAAAAATTCATTACTGAAATAATTATTTCTACTTAATAGTCACTTATAATTTGGAATACCATGTGTTTACTGTTAAATATTGAGTGATAAAATATGTTAACAGATCACCACATTCATTTTATTTAAATTACCTAATAATCTGTCATTTATATTTTACAAAATGAGAATAGGATTTAACTTTATGTCTCACCAGTTTAACCACGGAGCTAGGTTCTTTTATATGCCAGTGATTTTGATAATATTTGCTCATAGAAAACAAATATAGAACTAGTCTTTGTAGGATCTACAAACTCATTTATATAAATAATAATCAACAGATTATGACTGATGTAGCCTCAAAATCCCTAAGAGTGCAAAACTCGAGAGAAATTAATTACAATAACCCAAATCGAACTAAGCAAATATCTCTTCTCATTGAATTTTGCATTAAATTCAACAAGGTTATTTGACTTACCCTGAAGTTGGCAGACTATTCTAAATAGTGACTATAAAATTCCCTACTTTTTTTCCACCAAATTTGGTAGCAGGACTTGATAGGTCTGGAACATCCGATTGCCTTTCAGAGTTTGTTTTTCCTCTTACCCAAATTATAGAATGACCTAATTAAGACTGAAGCATTACACAGTGGAAGAAAGGCAGTCCACTGGTAATTTTTACATGAGAAGCAACTTTTGGTTCATATTCCTAATAACACATATTCATATCTCAAATAATCTTGCCAAATCACATGCTATTAATTCCTAGTTATGAAAACAAGATCATTGAAACAAACAAAAATAAAAACCTTGCATGGTACAATTCTAGTTACAGTAACTGGTGTTTTGGGAGTCTAAGATAAAGATATATGTGTACAGGGGAGTACACAAAAATAAATAGAATTTTTTAAAGCTATGTGTTTAATTTTTTTTTTACAAAACAACCTCACCACATTCATAATACTCTCCATTACACTTCACACATTTGTCAAATCTGCAATTCCATTCATGAAAACATTTTTCAAACTCCTCTGTTTGTATGGCTTACAGCACCTCCCCTGTTTTTTCTTCATCTCTTCCAAGTCATCAAATCGCTGTACTTTCATCTCCCTCTTCATTCACAGAAGCAGAAAGAAGCCACATGGAGCAAGGTCAGGTGAGTAAGGTGCTTGGAGCAAGAGAGGCATGCTGGGTTTTCTTTGTCAAAAACTGGCACCCTGAGATGACCGTGTGCACAAGTGCATTGTTGTGGTGGCAAAACCAGTCCCATCTGTCACAGATGAGACCTTTTTTGTCACACACTGCTGCACAATCTTTTCAGAATCTCTAAATAGAAAGCTTGATTAGCAATCAGACCTGGTAGAACATTCTCCAAATGCACTAGGAGTTGACATTTTCATCCATTTGGGAAGTTGACATACATCCAGAATGCAGTGTGTCATTAATCAACATTTCACTTTTTCTAAATGAGAAAACTACATGTGCACTTGAGTTTTTCCCATAGTGTTGTCTTTGTAAGCAGCATTCAACTTCACAACAATTTCTGTTGCACCTTTCCTGAGCAGGAACAAAATCCACAGCCTCATGCTGTTCTCTTAAATCAATCATCACAAAAAAGGAGGTTCAAGTGAAACTGCTTTTATGAAAAAATCCACTGTGACCAGGGAGAACGTTCTCATGTGACACCACTGTATGCACTAACTCAGAGCGATTAGCAAGATTTTTGCCTAGCAGAAAAAATGTGTAAAACAAAAGAATAAGCCAGCTGAGCTTTTTTTTGGGGGGGAAGGGGAGTGTCAGGTAGTGCCCCCTCATCTGTATGTGTATACAGCATATGATAGCTGAAAATCAACTTTGAATCCACTGGAATTTCTCTTGCCAATCAATGAATGCTGTAGTTATACTTATGAGTTAGCCTCATTTGGGGAGGAAAAGAAGTATATTTTTGAAAGTATGTTTATTGATTGGCTTTGTTTCAAAATCATATTATTAGCTAATAATTTACTTTCATTCCATAGAGAAGTATTGTACAACCACTACCACAGTTTGCTAAGTCAGTCTCAAAATATTCAGTACAATTACTAATCAGTTTCAGAACATTCTCTTTCTTCTTGAACTATGAACTCCTTGATATCAATTCCCTTTTCCCACTTCCTCTTTGACTGTACCACCCAGAAACCTGTATTCTACTTGTCTTCTCTATAGTTTCTTCAGTCCTGGCTCTTATATCCTGAAAAACAGAAAAACATACAACAAAAATTCAAGAGGGCTATCCACAATGACAAAATACATCAGAGATAAGCCTCAAAATGGAAAAAAAAAACAAAATATAGAAAAACAGATCAGACCCAATACATATTAGATGGGCATCAAGTGACAAGGTTTTAACCTTTCAAGTCATGTTTATCATTTTTGATCTCCTAGATTCATCTCTGTCCCAACACCAAAGCATCTGTTCCCTTCTCCAAGTTTGGAAGCCAGAACACAGAACCTACTCCCACTCTATCTTATTCAAGTCCCTTTGGAATACTGTGAAATACATCTTGAATTTTCATATATTTTACTTTCTAATTCATTTATATTGAGTTGGAGCTTTCAGTGGTTATTAAGCAAATCCAAACCACCATTTTCATTGAGTCCTATTGTGGCAGCTTGTGTGTTGCTGGACTGCTGTGTTATGGCAGTGATATTTCAAATATCAGCAGCGTTACCCAAAGTGGTTTCTGCAGAGATTCCAGACAAAGAATAAACTATGAAGAATGATGAGGTTATGCATTTCAGAGTAATTGGCTACTGAAGCCTTTCGAATAGCATCAAAATGCTGTCAGATACTGAAAACCAATTCAAGAGCAGGATAACATTGTCAGAGACAGTGCCAGAAGATAACTGCGAGCCCCTCAGTTCAGATGGCACTCAAATATGAATGAGGAAGGGCTAGCTTCTCAGAGTATAGTCCGCCATAGTGACTTGGATGAAGAAAAATCTTCAGCAATAAAACTTAGAGATCTTCACTTGCTAATAGGACACAATTCTAAAGGAGAAGAAACAGCTGAAAACATCTCTAAGTGATTAGAACTTAAAATGTATCTGTTGCTGTTGGGTACAGTCAAATCAATTCTGATCCATAGTTACTTTATGCATGACAAAATGAAACATGGTCAGTCTTGTGTCACCTTGAAAAGTGTTCCCATGCTTAAGTGTATAGTTGCTGGCACTGTGTCACTCCATCTCCTTGAGCATCTTCTTCTTCTCTGCCCTTCTATTTCACCAAACATGATGTCCTCCACAGGGACTGATCTCTCCTGACGACATGTCCAAAGTATGTAAGACAAAGTGTCATCATTTTTGCCTCTAAGGAGCACTCTGGCCTTTTAGCAGTCTGTCGTTTGTCCTTTTAGCTGTCTGTGGTACTTTGGATATTCCTCTCCAGTGCCAAAATTCAAATGTATCAATTGTTCTGTGGTTATCCTTATTCAATGTCCAATTTTCACATGCATTTAAGGCAAGTCCTAATACAATGACTTCATTCAGACACACACCTTAGTCCTCAAAGTAACACCCTTGCTTTTCAATCCTTTATAGCTATCTTATGCATCAGATTTACCTCTCTTGACTGCTGCTTCTATGAGAATTGATTGTGGATCCACGCAAGATAAAATCCTTAACAAGTTCAACCTCTTCCATTTACCAAGATGTTCCCTTTTGGTTCAGTTGTGAGCATTTTGGTCTGACTTTTTTAATTGAGCTGTAATCCACACCAAAGTTTGCAATCCTTGATCTTCATCACCCAGTGCACACGTCTTCCTCATTTTCAGCAAGCAAGGTTGTGAAATCTTCATCTTGCAGGTTGTTAATAGGCCTTCCTCCAATTCTATTGACACATTGTTCTTTATATAAGCCAGATTCCCGGGTTATTTTCTCAGCATACAGAATGAATAAGTTGCATGAGAAAATGTACATTTTTCCTGATTTTAAGTCATATTGTATCCCCTGGATCCATTCACAAACTGCCTCTTGATCCATATATAATTTCTGCTTGAGCACAATACAGTGTTTTAGAATTCCCATTGTTCTCAAGGTTATTAATAGGTTGTTAGGATTCACACAATGAAATACCTTGGCATAATCAATGAAGGACAGGTCTTTCTGGTGTTCTCTGCCTTCAGTCAAGAACCATCAGACATCAGCAACGGGGTCTTTTCTTCCTTGTCTTCTGATGAAGCTGGCTTGAAGCTCAGGCAGCTACCTATCAATAGCCTCCGTCACCTTTGTTGGATGATCTTCATTACAATTTTACTTGCATGTGATATCAATCATATCTTTGTGCACTTTGGCAATTCTGTTGAGTCATTGTTCTTTGGAATGGGTACAAATATGGATCTTCCAAAGCACCTACCCTGGAACATCTCACCAAACAGAGCACAAAACAAAATAATCACCTAGATTTGTTGATTAATAAATTGTTCATTATGTTCATGGAAATCAATAGTGTTGCAAAAGATAAGGCAGGAAAGCGAGAGTACACTGAGGGGAATGTTAGCGTTTCAAGGATGGTGACAAGGGATGGCCCCACTGAAAAAGGGCCACGTAAGCAAAAACTTAATGGTGCTGAGGAAGCAAACCACGAAAGCTTTGTGAACAGAGAGGAGAGCTGATGGAGTCAAATGAGCCAAAGCAAGCTGAAGCGATAAAGCAAGAGCAGGGAAGATTGGTGTGGGTTCCAGGGTGGTCGTGCACATTTCTAGGCCTGGGCTGGCCATAGTTGGCACTCTGTATATACACTATGTAAAGTAGGATGAATAGCTCCTTTAGCCCCAATAGCACAATAGCTAAGTGCTCAACTGCCAACCCAGAGATACAGAGTTTAAGCCCTCCTGTCCATTTCATGAGAGGAAGATTTGGTACTCTCCTCCCACGAAACTGTCTGTCTAGGAAAGTCAAGGCAACAGCTCTACTCTACAACACAGGCTTTTTCTCTAAGTTGAAAAGTGGCTTCCCAATATCTAAACATAAGATGGGATGAGTAAAAAGAGCTCTGAACAGAAGAACAAGATGGGCTAGAAAGTGATGAGAACAAAAGGAAGGACGAGGGCAGATCGGGGAATTCGTCTGTCTAAAGCTGTCACATAGAAATGTCATCCTTCTTTCTCTGAGGAAAACTCCCAGGACCCAGTTCCATGTGTGGCAGAAACACAAGTGCACCTATTGGGTGTTACATAGAGAAATTCCTCTATACATAGCCAGGGGAACTTTCTGCATGGTAAGAGTCATTCTATCAACACAGCCACAGCTCCCTCTGGGTCTAAATGGTTTGAGAGAGCCTCTTAATTGCAGCTAATTAAAGAGCATGTACACAATCTTAATTTGAGATGTCTATGTGAGGCTAGATTTTAATTACTTAATATTAAATTTAAAAACTCTCTACTATAAGTGGAATCTTTTCTCATATGAAAGGTTGATGTAGCTACATTCCCTGGGCTAAACATATGGTGAAGTGCTTTCATAAACAAGAAAATATAAGCAATTTAAATCTGACACATGCTTAGAATTATAAATGTTGGTATCGAGAAGCCATGTGCCTTAACACTCAGGATTATAGAAGAAAATATTTTAAAGTATCTTTTTGTTTCAGAAATTTTTTATTAATCTAAAACACAGATGACCATAGATTTTCTTTAAAAACCCCAATGCTCTAAAATTCAAAGGTTAATTGTTAATATGTGAATGCCTACACATTTCAAAAATGTAGATATGCATTAGATTGGAATTTCTAACTTGGGCTACTCACCCACATAGGGTTAATTGTTAGGCTTTTGGTATGTGTGAAACCCTAAATCATTTGAGAAATATTGTGAGGAGTAGCCATAGATTTCACAAGAGTTTCAATTCTGATTTCTACCTAAGAAACTTAAAAACAATCTGTTTGACCAAATATGTGTAGTACTATGAGAAGCAAGAGTATGAACAAGTAATTTTTATTTATCCAGTTATCTTTGTTTTTTTCTTTTCTTTTTAAAAATCCACTGCATGCTACAGTTCTCACAAAGAACTTAAGGCAAGATCTAACTCCACATCTGTTAGAAGATAAATCTAAGCTACACAATGTAACAAGAAAGGCAAAAGGTGTTCAGGACACAGAAATAATTCATTTCTATCAGAAACAGACATAAAAAGTTTTACTCTAAGTAACCATGAGAATTACAGAGACTCCAAATGCTAGACGCTTGAACAGATATCACAGAGAGTCAAACAGTCATTCTAGCTCTCCTCTCTCTTCTTCTATGCACTATATTTCACCCACTCTGCTGTCTGCTCTGATTGACTGGTAAACTCTCTCTAGATGCGTAATCACATGGTGAGTGATTCAAAAACAGCAATGTTTCCTTTGGAGAAAGACCATTTGCTCCCATAATGTGTGATATCCTCAGGAAGCCTGTATAGAGTCACTGTACTTTGGAATTCACTTGATGGCAATGATGAAGCATTTGATTAGATTGTTGATTGGTTGGCTGGCTGGCTGGCTGGCTGGTTGAATGGTTGGGTGGGTGAATGAGTGCTTGAAACAAACTCTTAATTTGCATTCTTCCAAATACTTGCTTGTCATGATATTAATATTAAATTTTCAACTCGACAATATTTTTGACTTAACACTTAACAAAATCTGGTTCAGTCTCATTTTTCCCTTAAGACTAGTCATTTCCTTAAAGAAAGAGAATTTTAAATCCTCCACTTAGATCATAAATTTATCCATAAGCCAATAGCCATGCCCAAAAAGGTAGACCACCTGATATAAGCATAATTATCTGAGTTCCTCCTTCAGAAGGAGAAATTGAGGATATTCAAATCCAAAAGGCCAAACCCCACTGCCCTTAAGTTGATTCAGACTCATTGTGACATTTTAAGAAAGAGTAAAACTGCTACTTAGTATTTCTGAGATTGTAAATCTCTATGAGCCTCATCTTTTTTTCTGGGATGCAGCTGGTGGGTTTGAACCACCAACTTTGTGCACCACTGCCACCACGACTCTTTAAGGACATCCAAAAGGAGTGTTTAGTTATTAGGGGTCACCCCTCAAAACTGGGAATTTTTTAAGCTATGTATTTTTAATTGTTTTTACAAAACAACCTTATCACCTTACAAGTACTCTCTGTTACACTTAATACATTTGTCACTATGGTTCCATTTTTGGAAACATTTTTCTTTTTTTTTCTTTTTTTTTCTTTTTTTTTCTTTTTTTAGGCATCACTGCTCTGGTGGTGGGAGTAGGAGGCCCAGCCTTTGCTCCTGTGAGCGTGAATTGAACCTCCCTCCCAGTGGGCTGCAGTCCCGTGCACAATCACTACGCCACCGGGGCTCAGCCGGAAACATTTTTCATACTCACCTGAATGGCTGAAAACAATCCCCCCCTTTTTTTTTCTCCTCAACCTCATCTAAGTTGTCAAACCACTGTCCTTTCATGTTCCCCTGCATTTGCTGAGACAAAAAGAAGCCACATAGAGTGAGGTCAGGGGAGTAAGTTGCCTGGGACAAGAGAAGTATATTTATTTGGCCAAAACACTTTAGCACTGAGATGGATGAGGGAGCATTGTCATGGTGACAAAGCCAGTCCCCCATCTGCCCAAATCAGGACTTTTTTTCCCACACACAGCTACATAATCTTTTCAGAATCTCTAAATAGAAATCTAGATTAGCAGTCTGACCTGGTGGAATGAAATCCAAATGCACTATCCCCCAAATATCAAAAAAAAAAAAAACCCACAAATGAGCATCATCATAATCTTTGATTTCACTTGACAAGCTTTTGGGGGGTGAGGGGATGATGGCATCTTCACTAGCTTGATCGATGTTTTCTTTCAAGGTCATAAAAATAACACCATGTCTTGTCACTAGTATAATCTTGGAAAAAGTCTGGGTCATTCTGGAACTGTTCTTTGAAAGCCAGGCATGTTTTTATGCAGAACACTTTTTCCTCTTCACTCAGAAACCAACGCACACATTTCACAGCAACCCTTCTCACTCCCAAATCTTCTTTTAAAATTTGTTGCACTGAGCTTCAGGAGAGTCTAGAAAACTTTTCCATTCTTCAATGCTCCATCACATCAGTCTTTGAGCCCAGTACATGAATTTTGTCAACATTTTTGTCCATTTGGAAAGCTGATTGCTATCCAGGACAAGATTTGTCATCAATCAAAATTTCACCTTTTAGAAACTAGAAAACCACTCGTAAATGTATTTTCCTCATAGTGCTGTCCTTGTAAACTGTGTTCAACATCAAAACTGTTTCTGCATCATTTTTCCTGAGCAGAAAACAAAACGTCACAGCCACGCTCTGTTCTAAATTGTCTATCACAGAATGAGGTTCAAGTGAAGCTGCTTTTATGAAAAAATTCACTGTGACATGAGAGACTCTTTGCAGGTGATGCCACTGGGTGCAATAAATCAGGAAAAGTTGCCTGATGCTCACCTATTGGGGAAAATGCACACTAGGAAAGCTCCACCTGGCAGAACTTTGTCTAATTTGTGAAGGGGGGGTGTATGTAACCCCTTGAGTATCATATATACTGTATAAGCTGACAGCCCAAACCTACCTGAATAGCTTGGAAATCTGTAATTAAAGTCCAGATTAACCAGAGCAATCTTCTATTTTTAACTCAATAACCACCTTCGGTAAATGATTGTGATTCGTCAAAGTGCTTTCACCAAACTTCTACCTCCATCATTTGCATACACAGTACACAACCACAGCTA
The DNA here is from genome assembly GCA_004026705.1 of Nesogale talazaci. Taxonomy (NCBI): domain Eukaryota; kingdom Metazoa; phylum Chordata; class Mammalia; order Afrosoricida; family Tenrecidae; genus Nesogale; species Nesogale talazaci. The sequence goes on from PVJH01004685.1 coordinate 86,357, forward strand.
CTTACAAAGTCTCCTTTTGTACTCCAGGAACAAATGACTCAAACAAAATCTAAATCCTAGTTTGTCTTCAGAGACTTTACAAAGTATCACAATATAAAAGAGCAGGGATAAGTATCAGATGGGTGACCCCTACCAAAGAGATAGATACACCTAGTGTGCTTGGGTCATCTTTTCAACATACTCCTTCTCTAGCTAACAAAAATTATCTTTAGCAATCATCTTCAAATTCAAAAAGGTCTTAAGTGTACTCAAACCTCCTTCTGAAGGAGAATCTCAGATGCTTGTGTTTCTAATAGATGATCTACCTCTTTATGGCATGGCTATTAGATTGTGAAAAGAATTGTGATCTAAGTGGTGACTATCAGATTCTCTTTCTTTTAAAAATGACTAATCTTAAGCAAAATAAAGAGGCTGAGTCAGATTTTGTTAAGCTTTAAGTCAAAAAGTTTGGTAAGTAGGATATTTCACTTCGACATCAAGAAAATTCTAAGTCAGTATTGGGAACGGGACAAATTAGGAGCCTGTTTCAACTATCCAACCAACCAACCACCCAACTAACCAACAACTAAATACCCAACCATAGCCATGTGGTAGTTATACCATTTCATGTCAACTTTATAAATAAGTCTAGGGGTGGAATCTATCCGGTCCATCAAATCACAGCCTGATTATCCTACCTTGTGGATGTGGCTATCTCAGAAGGATTCTGGGAACTTCCTTTCTTTCTTTCTCCATGGAGATGAGACATGCTCTTTCTCTAGGAGACAAGTGAGAGAACCGCCACCAGTGCAGAGATGTGTTCATTGCTATTAGATCCACAGGACTTTCATGCAGCAGTCTGTGATCTTCCTGCACTTGGCATAATTGCAAGTGCTGCATGAGTCTGAAGAGGAATGTATTGACTGCTATCAGACTTTCATGCTAATATTGAACCTATGGACTTGATCTGACCTGAGCTGGGATGCTTTCTGAGTATACAATTGTTCGTTGATGTAAAACTCTTGTCTATACTCAGACAAGTGCCCCTGAATTTGTTTCTCTAGTTAACATGGACTAACAGTCATCAAGTCAATTTCAACTCAAAGTGACCAAGGAACTACTGACAAGTTTGAGCCATTCACCTTGAGATTACCAGCCCAATAGCTTCTTTCACATTACTAATTCCTTTAATAAAATTATATTCTACGGAGAAGTTAATTCAATAACTCTTTTTATATTTGTAACAGAACAGAAACATTCAATTGTCATTGAGCATAGATCTTATCTCCAGTCTACCTGGTGCCACATACTCCTGTATTTAGCAGACTTGACTTAAATTGAAAAGCACAATAAAGAAAGCACAAAACAGAATCTAAGTTACTTCGAGTAAAGTTCTTACATCTGTGTCACATTTAAAAGTGTAATTAATTAGCTGTACAAAACATGTGAAAATCATTCCCAGCTGCATTGAAATCCAAAGGAAATATTGTCGGTTCATTCTTGAAATAAATATGTATAATTGAGTCAACATATCTAGACAACACACACACACATGCATGTGTGTAAAAGTTTACAAGTAGCCATAAAAATGATTTAGAACTTTAAGACCAATAAAAATTTTTTTCAGAAAGAAGTGCTTTAACATTGACATTGTTAATAGCTGCTAGCTCCATGGTGATAATAAAAGCTAAACTTAGCTTTAACTTGTTTTATTGATACTTCTGAAGTCTCTATAGACGGTGCACAGGGCAGAAAACACCTCCTATTTCTATTGCCTTACTTGCAGAGGTGATACCAAAGAGTCAGCACCCTGGCAATGGAGAGGAAGGAGCGCTTCATGCCTATTTTATTTAGAACATAAACACCAGCTGCCCAGGTCAAGCACACGCACGCACGCACACACTCACACACACACAAACACACAAGCAATCAATCAATAAACTACTAACTTCATGGTTTGAAATGTAAAACGGTGCACATCAATCGTCATATTAGCACTACTCACCATAGACAAAGGATAGGATCCAACAGAGGAATAAACAAAATGTGGACTATCTATATAGTCAGATACTAGCTTTCAAGGATAAAAATTGGAGTTCTGATACATGCTCCAACAAAGAACCTTGTCAAGTAAGAGGGAGATCAAAAATATCATACTGAGTGAAAATGCCAGACACAAAATGATAAATATTATACACTCCAAGTTAAATAAAATATCTAGAGTAGACAAATGGGTTGAGGCAAAATTTTAAGTGTGGCTACCAGAGGCATGGGAAACTGTTGTTCAAGAAATACTGAGCTTTTGCTTGAGAGTATGTAAAACTTGAGCAAACAAGTAATGAGGATGATAGTAAACTATGGCAAGTGCAATGAATGTCACGGGATTTTGCTATATGCACTTTACCGTAATGATCTTTGTAAAATTGCCACACTCAGGGAGCCTGAGAACTGCGCGGCTGTGAAAGCCTGAGGAGCATCACCAGGACCTTCTTGCTCCTTGCCTCATTGTCTTTCTCCCCGTGGTGTCCATTCTAAGGCAGTCTCTCTTCTGCCCGTGGGAAGGTGGCTGTCCACAGCTCTGGCCTATTTCCAAACTATCTGCAAGCTAAGCAGTGCTTTACCTCTTTTTATCTGCAAGCAAAAAGGCAAAACTAACGAACTGCCACCAGGTAGTCCGGTGGTTCTCAACTTTCCGAATGCCGGGACCCTTTAATACAGTCCCTCATGTTGTGATGAGCCACCAACCACAAAACTACTTTGATTGCTACTTCATAACTGCCATCTTGCCACAGTTATGAATAGGATGAGTAGGGTGAGCCCTGTGAAAGGGTCATTTCACCCCCAAAGGGGTCGCCACCCACAGGTTGAGAAATGCTAAGTCAGTCTATGGTAACTTAGAGCCACCCTAAATGATGGAGTCAACTGAGAGTGCAACTCCACAGGAGTAGAAAGCCCCACACTTCTTCTGTGGAGTAGCTGGTGGTTTCAAGCTGCTGACCTTGCAAGTCGCAGCTCAATGCCTAACCGCTAGGCCACCAATAAAATCTATGCTTAATGGTAGTTGAGTGTTTCTGAGCTACTACAAAATATGTCAAGAATTCTTTTTTTTTAGAGTATGTATTAATGAAAGATACTATTACTAGAAAACTATTAGACAAGTGATCTCAAGGCAGGTGGTTCAAATCCATCATTGGCTCCTCACACAAAAGATGAGGCTATCTTCTCCCATAAAGATTCATAGCCTTCATAAATGAGGAGATTCAATTCCATTTTTCCGTGAAATTTTAGAAGTGTATGTGTGTACATATATTCATAAATTTAGATTTATATGTTGCTCTTACAGCTTTGTGTACTATAGTTTTCCACAGATAGCACACTCACAATTACAATGCATGGAAATGGCAAAATTAAGTAAACTGGCAAAAACTAGATCAAGCACACCTATTTGGAAATATCGTAATAGGGGCAATAAATCTGTGTCAACTTCGGTGATTATCTGAAAAATTCGTGTAATAATACATATTTCACTGTGCTGCTGTTGCTGTTATTTATTAGATGCCATTATGTCCATTTTTGGCTCACAGCAACCCTATATTCAACGGAACAAGACATTTCCTGGTCTGTACATCGTTACAAGTGTTACTGCGTTCAAGTTCATTGCTGCAGCCACTGCGTCACTCCCTCTCATTGAGAGTCTCCCTCGTGTCTACTGACTCTACTTTCCCAAGCATGATGTCCTCCTCCAGGGAATGCTCTCTCTTCACAACAAGTACACAGTATGTACAACCAAATCTGGCCATCTTTGCTTCTAAGGAGAGTCCTGGATGTACATCTTTCGGGGAAGATGTCTCTGTTTTTCTGTCAACTTCTGGCACCTTTAATATCCTTCACTGTGATGTAATAAGGGTCAAAAAATAAATCATTTGCAAGGAAACTAACAGGGGTAACTTATTGTTACCTTCTGCCCAATCCCATACCATGCCCACAATCAATCACAGGTCAGATGAATATGATCTATATGGCTTCCCTTGGCTGATCTTTCAGAAAGAGCTCACTGGGTTTTTTTCCTAGTCCATCTTAGTTCAGAAGCTCCACTGAACCCTGTTTAGCATCATAGCAGCATACAATCAGTACATTAAGAGAAGTGGTGGCTTGCATACAATGGACTGGCTGGAAATTTATTTCAATAGAGGGTAATTAATATGTTCTTTGAGGATTAAAGTATGCCTGACCCAAGTCGTGGTATTTCATAAATTATTTCATGGGCATGTGAAATCTGTATATCGAATAAGGAAGACTGATAGAAGAATCAATGCATCGTAATTATGGTGATAGAAAAGAATACTGACCATATTATGGACTGTCAAAGATTACATAAATCTTTCCTGGAAGAAGTACAACCCAAATGCTCCTTAGAAGCAAAGATGGCAAGACTTCCTCTCACGTCCTTTGGACATGTTGTCAGGAGAGACCCATATCTTGGGAAGAACATCATGTTCAGTAAAGTAGAGAGGCAGTGAAAAAGAGAAAAACCCCTGATAAGATGTATTTATGCTTGCAAAGAACGTGTTAATCAGAAAAATAATTGTGAGGATGACCTGGACAAGGCCGTGTTTTATTCTGTTGTTCAGAGAGTGTCCGTGAGTTGGAACCAACTCCGTAGCACCTCACAATGACAACTTAGCATCAGTTAGCATGGGTCTTCATAAGCCTATGGGTCAAATGCCATCTTCATGTAGATTAGCCCATGTTCACATCAACTGTAGGACAATGTATGGAGAGAGTATATGTTTAATGTGAAGGTAAAGAACTGAGGAACCAAGAATTTAAGTAACTTGTGCAAGTTCACACACAAAAGAATCATTAGTTTTTTGTTTTGTTTGGAAATATTTTCTTGTGTAGTAAAACCCAGGTAGATGAATCTAAAAGGCCAGTAACTAGATTAATGCTTCCTTGAGGATATGACAGGGGAAGTAAGGAAGTGGGGGTGGCGTGAGAGTGGGGTATGGAGAGCCAGTAATGATGAATACAAGAACAAATAAAAAAGTTTTAAAATTGATTGTGGTGATGATTGTACAACTATTCTCTTTCTCTTTTTAATCACTTTATATTGGTGTCTCAGAGTTCTTATCACAATCCACACATATATCCATGTGACAGGCACATTTGTGTACAATTCTTCTTAATATGACTGAACTACTGAAGTTTATGATTTGAGAGTGACATGTCAGTAGAATGGTTTATTAAAAAAGAGAATTATATCACCCTCTGATTGGAACAATAATATGAAAACAAATGCAGATTCATAATCATTTAGCAGTGGGTATTCAATGAGATAGTTGACCAAAGAAAAAAATGCCCAAGCAGAACTCAAAAATGGTGTCTACTGATCATATAGCATCTTCATTAGTAATTACTAGAAAATAGTGTTCCTGATCATGTTCTCATACCAAAAAACAAGCTCACTGTCATCTAGTTGATGCTGACTAACAGAAACTGCTCCAAGGGAAAGATAGAATGGCCCTGTGAGTTTCTGAGACTATATCTGTTTACTGGAGTGTAAAGCTTTGTCTGTTGGTTTTAAACTGCTGAACATACAGTTAGCAGCCCAACATGTAACCACTGTGCCACCAGGCTCCTATAATCTTTTAATCAAAATGAAAGACCATGTTCTTTAAAATTACAAATGGAATTGATTTCAGTCATTAGAAAACTAGAGGGAAAAGGAGAAAGAAATCTTGTAAGAACTATAAAATCATTTAAAGTCAATATTTGATGGTATAAAGTTAGGATAGCAAGATCAAGTAACCTTGTCTGTGCTCTTCCTAAATATAATAAAGAAAAATAAAATAAGGTCACGATTTTAAAAATGGGTGATCTGGCATGGTTTTGCTACCAACCTATTGTTCTCATCATTCACCAGAACAAAAAGCTATGAATAAAAAAAGAAAAGAAAACATTCTCACTTAAAAGTTTATACCAGAAGCCTTCCTTCTTTAGCTAGTCTATGGATATTTTGGGTAAAAGGTATCCTGGTCCTGTCTCCATTTCGGTAAAACTAAAACGTAGCACTACCTTTCCTTGACCAGAGTGACAACAATTGAGTGTATTAAGTTCCCAGTAAGATCTTTATCGCAACCCAAACCAAACTCCCCCCTGTCATATCAATTCTGACTCACGACGATCCTGCAGAGTGGAACTGTGCCTGTTTGTTCACGTATCTGTAAATCTTCACCAGAGAAGCTTCATATTTCTCCCCAAGAGTAGCTAGTGGGTTCAAACTGCTAACTTTGTGATTAGCAGCCCCATACACCACTCACTATGTCACTAGGTCAAGATTCAGTAGATATGAATTGAAACTTTCCTGACTACGAAGTAATTATATACTGAAAATACATGGTCAGTTTATAAGATGTATAGGTAGCTAAAAGGTCTTAGAATCATAAGGTGCACTAATTCCCCAAATGAAAAATAAAGCAGAATCAGTAAATATTTAGGGGGGGAAACATTCTGACATAAAGAAAAGTCACCTGTACTTATGTAGATGGCAATTCAAATTAGGTGTTTGCTTTCTTGAACCTCACTTCTCATTGCTTTTCTAGTATTCTCCAGTTGTAAACACACAGGGTACCACATTTTTTGGGAGGGATAGCCCTGCCCTTTGGTGGTCATGAGAGCTACCCAGCACTACTCCTGAGAACCGCCACTGGATTTGAACCGCCAAGCCCGTGGGCTGCAGTCCCACACTCAACCACTTACACCACAGGGGTTCAGCCCAGAGAGCCACTTTTAAGGTCTTGTTCAAACATCCAAATGAATAATGATTCCTAGAGGAAATATGTTATGAACTATATGGTAATTACATAATCTCATGTTGATTTGAGATTTGAGAGGATTAAGGGTCAAGGGGTGGAGTCTAGTCTGTCAATTGGATCATAGCCAATAAGGTCTTTGTGGGGGCATTCAGAGAATTCAGAGAACTCCTGCAATTTCCTCCTTGGAGGCGAGAGATACACTCACTCTCTCAACTCACTCGTTTGGAGACTCTCCAGTGACATTGCTCTCTCCCTGGGAGGCTCTGTACTGACCAGCACGTGGCACTATGCTGAGAGACTTCAGGCCCTGGGAACTGGAGAAACCCTGTGTGGACCCCCGCCAGCACTGAGATGCCTATAAACCCACTGGATCTACAGGACTTCCCACCTCACTGCCTGTAGTCTTCTTGCATTCAGCATCATGTGTTTCAGGAGTCTGAAGAGGGCTTTATAGATTGGGGGTCAGACATATGAGCTAATATCAGACTTATGGACTTAGTCTGGACTGGTCTGCAATACTTTCTCAATGTTCAATTGCTCTTATCTATAAAACTCTTTCTTATACACATATGAGTCTCCTTGGATTTGTTTCTCTAGTCTACCCTGACTAACACAAATTAATACTCATATATATATATATATATATATTATGAAAGAAAAGAGAACATCAAATTTGGCAGTTTTAGTATTGGAAAAAGCAAATTGCTTTTACTTCAGCCCAAAGAGCTACACTGAACAGTCAGGGAAGTGGATGGGAAAAGAAGGTAAAGAAGGTGGTGAGGGTGGCTCCGGTGAAGCGGAGGGGAACCTCGGTCAGTTGAAATCTGCCACATGGTGCTCCTGGGTGGTCCAAATGAATAATTCCTCTTCTATTAACTGGTTATTGGTGCTTCACATCCAACCAAAGTTGCTTCAGAAGAAAGGCCTGGCAAGCTACTTCTGAAGACCTTGCAGACTTTGAAAGCCATCTGCAATAGAGTTGCATGCTGATGGACAGGGGGTTTTCAAAAGTCAAAACCCACTCAAAAGTGAGTGGTTACTCTTAACGTTGACCCAGCATTACCAGACACTGGTGTTCAAGAAAATCCAGGAATCCATATTGCATATATATATATAGTGTCAAAAAAGCATTTTTAAAATTCAAGGCTGTGGGAGGGCGAAGTACTGATTCTTCCCCAACTTCAGATTTCCGGTTACAAGTTTACATCCTCAGATCCAAAAAATACATAAAATAAATTTTGCTCTGGCCAACCTTCCTTAACTAATGAAAACAGTGCTACGCACCTCAGATGCTTAAGTATACAATTATGAACAATGGTCAATTTTCAAAAACCAAGATGAAAAATAAATCTGATTCCTTCCTGTTTTAAAGCTACACAAGCTAATTCAGCAATGGTACCTTACACAAGCAGCAAGATTGGGGTGGGCTTATTTCAATTAGGTAAACACAGAGTGCTCTGACAGGCAGAACATATTTTAAGAAGAAAAATATCAGGAAAATGCCCACATAAGCAATTTTGTCATGATCACAAACTGTTTCGAATCAGCATCATCAATCTGCTTTAAATAAGCAATAAACAACTAATTAAATCCAGAATCACAACAGGTTCAACAGTTAAAACTCTTGCTGCCAAACAAGCTATTTTTTTCTCTACAGATAAATCTTGAGCTGACATGTACATAAGTTATAGCTGGGAGACTTCTACTCACTCTCGTCTTAGAAAGACAGAGGAAGCATTTCATTATTTCACAAGTACAATTATAGGAGGCAATCCAGTCAAAGTTGCTCTCTGCCTACCAGCTTGAAAACATTCAGAGGCTTGTCCAATAAACTTGGCTGTGCTGCCTATCCTTTACCTTGCCTGCAGCTGTAACTGATAGCTATTATTTCATTATGGAAATAAAAACTGTATTTTTAAATGTGCACCACCAGTGAGTCAATTCTGACTCTTGGTGGCCAAATAGGACAAAATAGAACTTCCCAGAGTGTTTCTATGCCTATAAATAAATCTTCATGGACACAGACTATATCTTTCTCCCTGTGGATGGCTAGTGGTTTCAACAAGGAACCAGATGTAACTATGTTTCCTTCTATTTCTTGTTAAGATGTTGAATGCACTATTAATATTTATGCAAAAGTTCTATATGCCAAAGCGTGAAGATTTTTCCCAGTGCAAGGACTTCTGAAATGGCCTTCCTGCTTCTTTTTTTTTTTTTTTTGGGGGGGGGACAATGGGCATCACTGCCTCTGGTGGTCATGGGCACTACCCAGTGCTTCTTCTGAGAACCGCCACTGGATTTGAACTGCCAAGCCCGTGGGCCGCAATCCCGTACTGAACCACTTAGGCCACCCGGGCTCAGCCTGCCTTCCTGATTCTTAAACTCAATGTGCCTCCCAGCTCCTTCGGATACAGGTGCTATTTTACCTATAATTGTCTGTATACTTCCAAGACTGGGTACAGTGTCCTTGACTCATGCAAATGGTTAAGTGCTGATCCACTAATCAGAGGTGGGTGGTTGACCCCCACCTCAGGCACCTTCAAATGACTGGGTACAGTGTCCTTGACTCATGCAAATGGTTAAGTGCTGATCCACTAATCAGAGGTGGGTGGTTGACCCCCACCTCAGGCACCTTCAAATACAGGCCTGGCAAAGTGCTTATGAAAGGTTACCATCTTGAAACCTTGGTGGGAGTCTGTTCATGTACTTAGGGCATGTTGTCTGGAGGGGTCAGTCCCTTGAAAAGGACAACATGCTTGGCAAGTGGCAGTAAAAAAGAGGAAGACCATCGAAGGAATGGAATAGCACAGGGGCAGCAACAATGAACTCGGGCTAATAACAATTGTGAGGATGACACAGGACTAGGCAGTGGTCCGTTTTGCTGGCTATGGGGTGGCCATGAATTGGAACTGACTCCTGAGGATCTAACAAGTACAACAGCAGACTAAACAAGTTTTGCCTTTTAAAAAAATTGTGCTTGTCAAAACTGACTTGTTCTGGGAACTTGGAAAGTAGTGATTTTAGCTTATTTATCTTTTATAGTTTAGCCTTAAAGGACTGCCCTCTAGAGCTTTAAACAGAGTAGATACTCAATAGATATTTATAAATGGAAATATAGAGCCATGGAGATATGAAAAGTAACTATTCTTTTTTGAAAAACAAAATAAAACTTTTATTGTATACAAAATGTAGAAAATGGACATTTTCACTTCCTTGTGAAATTGTTCAACTCTTACATTCAGGAATGAGATCATAATTAATGTAATACGAGTACTACTTCTCGAAGTTTGTTTTGCAAGTTATAGTAGTATCAATCTAGTTGTCCTTTATTAAAAATCATTTTATTAGGGGCCCATACATTATTCTTCACAATACACAAGTAAATATACTGTGCCAAGGACTTTCGCATGTTTGCTGCTGTTATCATTCTCCAAATATCTGCTTTTCCACTTGAGCTCTTGATATCAACTTCCCATCCTTTCCCCTCTTCCCCTGCTCTCTCTTCCCTACTAGCCCTCAATACTTTATAAATTATTATTGTTCTCTCATATCTTACACTGCCTGACCTCTCTCCCAGCCCACTGCTTTGATGTCTGTCCTCCAGATAGGAGGTTACGTGTATATCTTTGCAGTTGGTTTCATCTCTCTACCCCACCTTCTCTTCACCAATCTAGCATCTCCAATCTCACCATTGAGCCCAAGGGGCTTATCCGTCTTGGTTTCCCCATATCTCCAGCTCTCCTCCCTACCAGTGTACCTTCTCCAGCCCAGCTGGATTTATAAGGTAGAGTTAGGACCATGATAGTTGAAGGGAGGAAGTTTTCAGGAGATAGAATAAAGTTGTATGCATTATCATTGCCTCGCTGTACCTTGACTGGTCTGTCTCCTCCCCATGACTCCGCTGTAAGGAAGTGACCAATTACCCACCAGTGGGCCTTAGGTCCCCACCCTGCTCTTCCCCTCCTTTGTAAAGATGTGATTCTTGTTATTTAATGCTTGATACCTTCTACTTTCAGGCCTTCTTGATAACCCAGGCTGGTGAGCTTCTTCCATGTGGACTTTGCTGCTTCTACGCTGAACGCCGACTGATTTATCTCCAAGTCTTTGAGACACCAGACACTTAATCATTCCAGTACGATAACTGTAGTAAAATGAGTGCAGAAGCAAATGTGGTGAAGAAAGCTGATGGTGCCCAGCTATCAAAGGATATATTGCCTGGGGTCTTAAAAGACTGAAGATAAACAATAGACCATTTACCTAAGAAGTGGCCATGCCCACACAGAAGAAGCACAACAGACAGTGTTGCCACAAGGTGGCACAAGGTGTTGAAAGGACTAGGTAACAGGCATCAAATGGGGGTGGGGGGGGAGACATATCACTGTATGTGCACCTCCTCAAGGTGCCCACTGAGGACATGTGGGAGCATGAGCAAGAGTGGTGAAGAAATCTGATGGTCCCCAGCTATCAAAAGATACAGCATTTGAGCATAAATAAGTAGTCATCTAGATCAGAAGCAACAAAGCCCATCATAAAAGAAGCACACTTCCCTATGTGATCATGAAGTATCAGGTATCAAAGAACAAAAATCAAAATCAATGGATCAATTGACTCCCAATACGATCGCTGAAGGAAAATGGATACAGAGGCAAACAGAGTGGAAGAAATAGAAGGTGCCCAGCTATGAAAAGAAACTATTCTTTCCTGTGAGATTCTTGGTTTCTGTTAGTACTGCTTCTTGGTGGCAAATGTCACCCACCTGTGAACTTTCACAAAATCACTATCTTTTTGCTGTTGGGTTACACAAAATATCTTCAGAATATCTCATTCACCAGCTTATCACTTCAGTATACAGAGATAAGACATATACATGTACTGACCCTTAAAATAGAATATGGAAAGTTGTGAAATACTAACATTACATTCCCAACCCAATAGCCAGCAAAATGGAATACTGCCTAGTCCTATATAATCCTCACAATTGTTATAAGGTTTCAAAATTTTTGGAAAAATGAAATTTAAAAAATAGAACATTTCGTGCCCTTTTGACTCTCCTTTACATAGCAAAAAGACCTTGAGGCAACAAAGATCACAGTCGTCACCTAAATCCCTCTTGGTCCCTCCTCCAAAGCCCATCATGTCAACAATAAAGGCCCATTAGTTCCATGATTTTGACAAGCTTATAAGACAACTGCCTTATTTTTATGCAAAAAAACTTTGATGTGTACAATTTTTGCAGATCACTCTTCCTTCATTTTGTTTTATAAAAAGGTGCAGCAAGCTTATGAAAATAATTTTGGGGAAGAGTACACTTGGCTAAAATATAGAATATGGTTTTTATTTGTATAAAAAGTGAATACCAATTTCCATCAGAACTATTTCTTAACATTACAACATTTTGAGAGTGAGATTTGAACAGATGGCACAAAAGAGAGAAAACAGGGTTAGGATAAAAGATATGCCTGTAAGAAAAAGTCCTACAGATTTTCAGAATTTTCATTTCCACAATGACATAAGCCCTTTCATCAGATAAGGATAGGTAAATTTGCTCTTGTGCACTGCCTAGATTATCCTGACTTACAGTGACTTCGTGTGCATCAGAAAAGAACTGTGCTCCATTGAGTTTTCTATGGCTAATAGTTCAGAATTAGACCTTTGTGTCTTTCTTCTAAAGCATCTCTAAATGGTATTGAATCCCGCCTTCAATTAGGACGCAAGCACACTAACCACTGCCCATCCTAGAACTGAAGGACTCTCTCTCTCTCTCTCTCTCTCTCTCTACACACACACACACACACACACACACAAACCCATATATACGCACACATGCTATTTCTTCTGTTTCTCTGGAGAATCCTGACTAATGCAGGTGTCATAAGGAAAAGATCAATGGACTCATTATATTAATGTTTTTACAAACAAAGCTTTTATTGAAATAAAATAAAAGTAGAATTCAATAAACACTGTAAAGATTCTGTAATATATAAATGGAAAAAACTTGCATGAAAGTTCTTGCATGAAAGAAGAACTATAAACCCAAATTATAGAATGTCTAAAAAGTGAACATATTCCCTGGGCTACATATAAAGCTGTAATCAAATGAAAATTCATATACTGAAATGTATATAATTAAAATAGAAAAATAAATTGAATACTCCAATTAAAAATCAGAATACAACAAAACAGTGCCAAAGGGAATGTTGGGAAGGGAATAATACAAGAGGAAAAATTAATGAGAAAGATTAGTGTTGCCTAATAGAACTTTCAAGTATTTATGCATCTGAGATGTAATAGAAATCAATAGAAGGGAATAAACTACTCATATATTCAATGCTATTGGTGAATGTCAAAAAAACATAAGACTTCCCGAAAGAAACACTATTCAAAACAAAAAAGACATATAAGTAAGGAAACAGAAAGTAAATTATATGCCTTTAGCTCATGGTGAGGCAGAATTCTAAAGTTTGGAGAATATTGAGGAGCAGGGTTGAAGGAATTGTGCTATAAAGTGATAATAGTGGTTGTTTCAGAGGTATGCAAATGTTTTTAAACCCTTTGAATGACAAACCTAAAATGGAAACAATTATACTTGCAAGAATCCACTAATCAGCTAATATAAATACAGTTTTAAAGGTTTTTCTTTCTTACAGTAGAATCTTACTAAGAGATGTAGAAACAATGATGACAATAGAAAATTAACATTGGCATCATAATGATAATTGACTAAAGCAAGAATCATCAATGGAATGCTGTCACTAAGAGTTGAAAATATTATGAAAAGTAAACTATTTACATATCCCTACAATGTCATCCCACAAATTATATAGTCATTGCAATGAGGGAAAGAATAATTTTCCAGTAGGAAACCTGACAGGCATCAGCTTGTGATCAAAGTCAGCATCCGTAATAATGGTACAACCACTCTCACATGCTTCTTGCTTCTTCCTGAGGGGTGCCCTTGGGATACATCATTTAGCAAAAACTTATTTAAATCAAATAAGAACATGATTTTAACATGCATATTAATATACATAAATATTACTCTCCTTAGTTTAATCAGGAGAGACTAGTTCCTGAAAAGGACACCAGGCTTGGAAAAGTACAGGGACAGCAAAAAAGAGAAAGACATTTGGCAAGATGTATTGACACATTAAATAAAACAATGGCCTTGAACACAGAAAAATTGTGAGGATGGTGTTGAACTGAGCAATATTTTGTTCTGTTCTTTCAAACCAACTGAATGGCATCTAACAACAAGACCAACAGTTTAGTCATTGTTTGAGTTACCACAATTTCCTTGTTCTTCGATAATACTGACATCTTTAAAGATATTGTATAAAGTTTTCTGCTCTTGTAAGTATTTATAATATTAAAAACTCTGGGAGCACTTTTACTCTAGCCTATAAAGTTACTTGCAAGTTGATTGGTTAGCCAGGTGATCAGCCATTCAAAGCTCCCAGCTGCTCCAAGGAGAAAAATTAGGTGTGTTAGTCAAGGTTGATTAGAGAAACAAATCCAGTGACACTCAAATATATGTAAGCGAGAACTTTCTATCAAGAAGTAATTGTGCATCAATAAAACATCCCAGCCAGTTCAGATCAATTCCAAATGTTCAATTATCAGCTCATAAGTCCAATATTAGCCCATGACTTCCTCTTCAAACTCACACAGCACATGCAATGAGACCAAATGCAGTCAAATCACAGGTCAGTGGGTGGAACGTCCCATGGGTCCAATGGCAGTGAATGCATTCCCAGGGCTCTGGCTGCCATTAGCATGGCTCCATATGAGTTATCAATAGGAATGTCAAGCAGAGAGTGTGTGTCAAGTCTTCAGATAGGAAGGAAGTCCCAGAATCCTTGAGTGAAGGCTATGCCCACAAGAAGGGAAAACCAAGCTGTGACCTGATTAGCAGGCTACACTCCATTGCTTCATTCTTTTCAAATTGACATGAAATTGTGTAACTACCACAGACAACCCCTTGTCAACTTGACACCTTTACACAACTCGTTAGCCATATGTAATTCTTAAAACCAGAACAATAGTAAAATCATATTTGTGCCTAACAGGATAAAACTGAAATGCATATAATTCAATATGTTCCAGTCTCATTTAAATATAATATTCTATAAGTGAGCAAAACAACAATATTCTATGCCTAACAATTGCAGTTAAGTGAATACCTATACATTTATTCTATAATCCTATGACTATATTTCCCCACTTATGAAAGTTTGTAGCCAGCCACTTCATGCCTTTATCCTCCCCATTTGGGGTATCCAATTTCTGCACTGTCCATTCACATCAACCCAATGCTCTGAGGAGACAATAATATTCTCTGTCGTGAAGAGTCTTTATTCCAGTTGGAACCTTATGAGTCAACCTCCATAAGCAAAGTCAAAGCAGGGCAGGCTACTCATAGAGTCAACAATAATGTACACCAATTCAGCTGCTCTAAAATCTTATCTTCATCTCATCAGGGTCTGGTCAACCCAATGTGGGCTGCCTCACTTAGCCTCAGCAGGGTGCCCATTGGTCACCTCACCTTTAGACCATGGACCCTGTCACAAATTCTCAACAACCCTAACCCCTTGGGCTAGGTCATGTACGTCAGAGCAGTTAATCCTCTCATGTCTTCTCCTCTAGTGCCTGTGAACCTCGTCCACAGGTGTCAGTGGGCAGACTCAACCTGTCTCTTTATTGCTACATTCCTCTCACTTCAATTTAGAAAATGGATCCAGGTGGTCACCTACCAAGCATTTCAGCCTGCCCACAGGCTCACTTTAATGTTTAGTTTTAGAGAGGAGAGTTCTTTTATCATTCCAAATTTTCCCAGCCTCATGGACAGACTACTAGTTCAAAGAGTTCCTTTTTCTTCAGTCTGTCAACAGCCTCCCAAGGCAAGTCTCTTTGAATGCATATGTCCTGAGTAAAACAAAGCACTGGGTGGAGCTTATCTTTTCAGAACCTTCTTTGTGGGCATTTCCTAACTCATTTAAAGACTCAAGTTGATGACTCAAACCATGAACTTACAAATTCTCTGTTTATACTTTCCAATACTCACTTATATCAAACATTATTTCAATAACAATAGACAGAAGAAAACAATATAAACCTAGTGGAACCAGATTCCAAACTCAATCTTAGCACAGTCAAGTTCCCTTATCTATCTTAATCCTTATATAAGCTATTCTATTTATATGAAATACAGCTTTAGGTCTCTGACTGCATCAAGCCAGGACTGGGGCCTTCTTCCATCCATTTTGACCTTCAATCAGCAATTTTCACCAAGCAACATGGTCTCAGATAAGTTCAAGGGGCGAATTTGTCCACTGAGCATAAAACATATATTGATCACATTCATTTCCACCATTTCAAACAGGAATAACCAAAGTCAACAACCAAAGAAAAGAATCAAAGCTTTAACTTCCCATATTCTTACCAGAAAACAACCAGTAAACTGAATGGCCATATCTAACCTCTGGCATCCCAATGAAGAAAAACTACCATGATATTGGGTTCAAACAAATATCCACGCTCCATATTTATGATTTGTTTCTCTAGTACCCCACTCCTGGTACCATAATGTGTTACTCCAGGTTGACTAGAAAAATAAATACAGAGACATTCATATATATGAAAAAGATAACTTTCAATCAAGAAGTAATTAATTATACATCAATGAAACTTCCTTGCCCAGTCCAGATAAAAGAACATAAGTTCAATTATTATCCCACAAATCCAATATTAACTTATGAATTCCTCTTCAGACTCATGCAGCACATTCAATGAAGCCATAGGCAGGTAGACCACAGGCCAGTGGGTGGAAAGTCCTATGGGTTCAATGGC
The DNA here is from genome assembly GCA_004026705.1 of Nesogale talazaci. Lineage (NCBI taxonomy): Eukaryota > Metazoa > Chordata > Mammalia > Afrosoricida > Tenrecidae > Nesogale > Nesogale talazaci. The sequence goes on from PVJH01004685.1 coordinate 102,997, forward strand.
AGTGGATGCATTTCCTGCCATCAGCATGAAATTGTGTAATTTCTACATGATGTATTCATCTTTCCTAAACTTTTATAGCTTCACAAACCTATAGGGTCAGTTCTACTTAATATTGATAAGTGAAAATCTGACTCAATGGCATTGAATGAATGACACAGGGTCATCAGTTGCTTAGGTGTACTTCAATTTCCTTCTAAAACCAACTTCATTCAAAGCAACATATACTCAAAGGATCAAAAGAAAAAAATTAAGAAGAAATCTAAAACATCCAGCTACACTTTATCATGCTTTAAATACATGCACACAACAATTTGGTTAATGGTAAATGTAAGCACTCAGAAGTCCACTGGGTTGAGAGCTGTTTGATTCTTGCATTTTTCCTGTTAATCTGAAATTATTTTAATATAAAGCTATAAGAATATGTTAAAACACTTATTAAGCCTATGGTCTCAAGTGGTATAATGTCAGGTGTGATGAGGGAAGAACTCAGGTGCCCATGGGGATAAGCCTAGCTGTGGTCAGATCCTCATAGAAGCTGCACCTCTCTTCATGATGAGAGATCTTAAAGCACTTCTACTCCATAATATTGAAGAAACTATTTCCTTTGTTGGATGTAAAACAAAGACACACACAAAAATGAATTAGAATTGACCCTATTCGATTCAAGATTTACAGAAGTGCAATTTCCTAAGCATTCATGGCACTGCCATTGCTCCTTCGCTCTTCCTTGATCATCTCCCCTGAAAACTGCCTTGCTGTATTGCTTCATTAGCTCTTCTTGAGAATGAAATTACTGAACTTATTTATTATACGAATATTAGAAGCTTCCATGGAATTTTGGTTAGATATAGGTAAATGGAGTCTCTATGGAAACAACTTCTTATTTAAGACAGCTCCTAAATAGACCTATCAATTTGTAATACTTCAAGTGAAACATTGATACTACTAGTTAAGCCTTTCAAGTTATTTTCTGATATAAGCCTATTTAAATTATATAAAAATATCAAGCATAAAAGAATACAACAGAGAAAAGTTTTAGAAACATCAATTGTCTAATGTGGCCATGGGAACTCAGGTGTCCATGGGAGCTCAGGTGTCTAGCTGTGGCCAGATCCTCGTAGAAGCTGCATCTCTCCTCATGAAGAGAGATTTTAAAGCACTTCTTTCTCCTGAACGAAGAAAAGGATGGAGCTATCAAGGATTTGGTCTTGCTGAGTCCACAATCAATGCTCATGAAAGCAGCAATCAAAAGATCAGAGTACATACTGCATCAGATCTACAAGATCTACAAGATCTCTTTAGAGCATTGAAAAGCAAAGATGTTATTTTGAGGACTAAGTTGACTTTGACCCAAGCCAATTGCAGGATATGCATGTGAAAGTGGGACATTGCTAAAGAAAACCTGAAAAGAATTGACGTATTTTCATTGCAGTGCTGGAGAAGAATATTGAAAGAACCAAGGACTGCTAGCAAGACAAATCAACCTGTCTTATATGAAGTATAGCCAGAATGTTTCTTAGAGACAAGGATGGTGAGACCTCTTCTTGCATACTTTGGACATGTTCTCAGGAGAGACCATTACCAGCCAAAGAATATCATGTTTTGAATTCACCAGTTGATAGGATGGATAGAATGGATAAGAAAGCACTAAACTTTGATATGTTGCATACAAGATATAATGATAAATATAGACTAAAATAATTATAGAATGATAAATATAGACTAAAACTCAAAGGACTGAAAAAAATATATAGCAGCAAACAAAAGAGCTGGAGCAGCAGTATTAATCTCCGACAAAATGGACATAGAGTAAATGATATAATAAGAGAATAAGATGGTCACTATAAAATTATGAAAGCTTTAATTTAACAAGAATTCAAATTCACAATTAATATCTACATACCAAATGGAAGATCATAAAATTACATTAATTAAATCCTTGCAGAAATGAAACTACAAATATATCATAAAAATAATACTAGAGGCACACATGAATTTTGACTGAGAGTGAGCACCTTCAAAAAAATCAACAAGGATACAGAAAAATTAAACAACACAATCAACTTGATCTTATAAATATATATAGAATAATTCACCCCCCAAAATTCTTCTCACTTTCTTCTCTAGCAACCACAGTAGCTACTATAGAATATCATATTTTAAGTCACAATGCAAGCATCAATAAATTCAGAAACATTGAGATAATACAAACTATCCTTTTGGAACACAGTGTCATAAAATAATAAGTCAATCATAGAAAGAACAACTCCAAAAGATCAAATACATGGAAATTTGAAAACTCTTAAGAACTACTGGGTTAATGAAGAAATAAAAAACACAATTACAACAAGTGAGAATGGAAAAACGACATTTCAGAATATTTGGAACACACAGAGGAAAAGCAGCATTCTGAGTGTTCATAGCAATATCTATATCTATTCAAAAATACAGAAATGAATTAAACACATTGATACATTAACCAGAACAAATGGAAAAAGATAAGCAAAACAAACCATCAGAGAGCAAAAGAAAATAAATAATATAGATTAGGGCAGAAAGAAATGAAAGAGAATTTTTTAAGTACAGGGAGAAAAATCAATAGACTGGCTAAATTGATAAATCACTGGCAAAAATAACAAAGGAAAAGAATGAGGAAAAGAAAATTTTACAAATAAGAAATGAAATGGATATTAAAACAGAACCAAATGGGATAAACCACAGTATTCTGAAAAATTATAGTCTGACAACTTTGAAAATCTAGAGGAAATAGATAAAATTCTAGAAGGTATCATTCCCTAAATTACCACCGACAGATCTAGAAAGTTTCAACAGGCCTATTACAATGAGAAGAAGTAGACCTAGTCATAAAAACATTTCCCGACATCAAAAAGTTCAAGATCATATAGTTTAACTTGGAAATTCTATCAAACATTTAGAGAAGAATGAATACCAATTTTGCATAAACTATTCCATAGCATACAAATGGATAATGTACTGCCAAACTAATTTTATGAAGTAACTGATGCTTACTTAATACTTACACTGATACTTAAGCCAGGCAAAGACATAATGAGAATTGAAAATTATAGACCAATATCTCTAGTGAATATAGATACCAAGATTTTCAAAAAAATATTAGCCAACAGAAGTCAAGAAAGCTTGGGGGGGAATACATCATGATCTTTCCTATACAATTAATATTAAATATGCAAGGTTGGCTTAATATTAGAAAACAATCAATAAAATTCACTACATAAAGTAAAGGAGAAGAACCATTTATGATTATAACAATGATGCGGGAAAGAAATTTGATAAAACTCAATACCCATTCCTTATAAAAATACTCAATCAAATAAAAGAATAAGGGAAACTTCTCGACAAAACAGAAGTCATAAATGTGAAACCAACAGCCTGCATCTCACTTAATGGAGAGAAATTGAAAACATTCCTTCTTTATATAGGAATTAGACAAAGTTGCCCTTTATCACCACTTTTATTTAATATAGTCCTAATACAGCTATAAAACATCAACAACAGCAAAAAGAGATTAAAAGTATTCACATAGGCACAGAAGACATAAAAAACTCTCTTTATTTGAAGACAATGTAATATCATATATTTCTTAAATTCAATTGAATAAGTTGGCAGTGTAGCAGCATACAGAAATAAATTGGATTCTTGTGCATTCAAGATAATGATACTGTAAAAGATATTTAAAAAGAACAATACCATTGATCAAATACCAAAGATCAAATATTTAGGAATCAATCTTACAGAGAAAGAAAATATCTATAAAGGAGAACTAGAAAACACTCTTACAAGAAACCAAAAGAAATTTACGCAAATGAAAAAACTACAAAATTCCTGGATAGCCATAACATGCATTGTGAAAATATCAGTATTAGCAAAAATACTTCACAAATTCAATGCAATTCCAAACCAAATCCCACCCCATATGTTCAAAGAACTGGAAAAAATAAATTATCAACTTTATATAGAAAGGAATGAAACTCAGGGTAGCCAAAACACTATTTTAAAAATCATTTTATTGGGGGCTCATACAACTCTTATCAAAATCCATCCATCCACCCATTGTATGTCAAGGACATTTGTACATTTGTTGCCATCATCAACCTCACAAGAGAGGAAGAGGTGAGTGAAGGAGGGTGTTGACCAACCCAGGGACAAGAGAGCAAAAAGTTATCCAAAATAAGTAGCAAGGAGGGTGTGAGAGGCCTGGTAGGGATTGATCAAGGGTAATGTAACTGAAAGAAATAACTGCAAGCCAAATGAAGGCAAAGCATGATAGTGGAAGAAGAGAAAAGTAAAAGAAAATAGAGGAAAGAACTGGGAGGCAAAGGGCATTTATAGAGGTCTAAATACAGACATGTACATAGGTAAATATATCTTTTATATGACATTAGAGAAATATGTCTACATGTATATATTTATAGGGTTAGTATTAAGATAGCAGATGGGGGCTGAGCCCCTGTGGCATAGTGGTTATGCACGGGACTGCAGCCCACTGGGATGGAGGTTCAATTCCAGCTCACAGGAGCAAAGGCTGGGCCTCCTACTCCCACCACCAGAGGGCAGTGATGCCTAAAAGAAAAAAACAGCAGATGGACATTGGGACTCCACTCAATACTTCTTCAATGCGAGAACACTTAGTTCTATTAAATTGGCATTCCATGATCCTCACCTTCCCGACACGATCACTGAAGAGAAATGTGTGCATAAGCAAAGGTGGTGAAGAAAGCTGATGGTTCCTGGCTATCAAAAGATATAGCATCTAGGATCTTAAAAGTTTGAAGGTAAACAAATGGTCATCTAGCTCAGAAGCAACAAAGCCCACATGGATGAAGCACACCAGCCTGTACGACCACAAACTGTCCAAAGGATCAGGTATCAGGCATAAAAGAACTAAAAATTATATCATTGCAAATTAAGGGGACTACAGATTGGAGACCCATAGCAAACTGGACATCCCCTTGCAGAGGGGTCGTTGGCAGGAAATAAGCCAGTAAGGATGCAGTGTAGTAATGATGACACATACAAGCTTCCTCTAGTTCTTCAATGCTTTCACCAACACCAACACCTCCTACTATCACAATCTCAATTCTACCTTACAAATCCGGCTAGAACTAGAGAATGTACACTAGTACAGATAGGAACCAGAAACATACAGAATAAATGACAGGTGATCCCTTTAGGACCAGTGGTGAGAGTGGGGATACTAGGAGGGTGGAGGGAAGTTGGACTAGGAAGGGGGAGCAGATTATAAGGATCTACATATAACATCCTCCTGGAGTATGGACAACAGGGAAGTAGGTGAGGGGAAACATTGGACAGTGTATAATATGACAGAATAATCATTTATAAACTATTAAGGGTTCATGTGGGGGGGGTACTGGAAAGGGAAGGGAAAAATGTGGAGCTGACACCAAGGGTTTAAGTAGAAAGCAAATGTTTTGAGAAATAAAACACTATTAAAAAAAAGTAGAATTTTACTTCCAGATTTTATAAAGTCACAGTAATCAAAACAAACTACTACTGATACAGTAATACATATATGAAGACCAATGGATTAGAATTAAAACCCAGAAATACAACCAAGTACCTATAAAAGCCTAATCTTTGATAAATCACATAAAATGAGAAAGATATAGGCTTTTCAACTGCTAGAGCTGGAAAAACTGCAGAAGAATGAAATCAGACCTATTCATCACACAATATACAGAATCAACTAAAGATGGATCAAAGACCTAAATCTAAACTACACAACCAGAATGACCATCAATGAAAACAACACGGACAAACTTACTGACCATAATATACGACAGAAACAAACCACCAACATAATGAAAAATATCCACACTATAGAAGATAAAATGAAAGACCTGCTAAAGGACAGTTCCTGCTTATCAAGGGATATAGAGTCTGGGGCCTATCTGAGAAGCAACAGAGCCACATGGAAGAAGCACAGCAGTCTGGGTAATCAAGAGGTGTTAAGGGGATCAACTATCACGCATCAAAGAATAAAATATCATATCATTACGAATGAGGGGAAGTACAGAGTGGGGATCCAAAGCCTATGCAAAGGCAAATGGACATCCTTCACAGAAGGTTTGGGGAGAGGAAGAGAGAGTCAGGGTGCAGTGTAGCAACGATGATATACAATGTTCCTCTAGTTCTTAAATACTTCCTCCCCCTTCAGTATCATGATCCCAATTTTACCTCCAGCTGGACGAGAGGAGGTACACTGGTACAGAAAGGAACGAGAAACAGGGAATCCAAGACAGAAGAACCTCTCAGGACCAGTGGTGAGAAGAGCAATAATAGGAGGAGGGAGGGAAGCTGAGGTAGAAAGGAATAGCCGATTGCAAGGATCTGCATATAAGCTCCTCCCTGGGGGATGGACAGCAAAGAAGTGAGCGAAAGGAGATGTGAAGGGTGTAAGATATCACAAAATAATAATTTAAAAATTATCAAGGGTTCGTGAAGGAGGGAGGAGGGGGAGCAGGGATGGAAGGGAAAAAATGAGGAATGGATACCAGGGGCTCAAGCAGAAAACAAGTGTTTTGAGAACAATGAGGGAAACAGATGTACGAAAGTGCTTGGCACATGGATGTATGTGTGGATTGTGATAAGAGTTGTACAAGCTCCCAAAACAATGATTTTTTAAAAGACCTGCTAAAAATATGGTGTTCATATACATCAAAAGACTGCATTAAAAAAGTTGAAAGACAAGCTAGAGATTGGGAAAAAATATTTAGTAATACAAACTAACTAACTCAGTGTCATGGTTTCAATGCTGATTCATAATGACCCTACAAGAGAGGGTAGAACTACCCCTGTGTGTTTAAAAGACTGTAGCTCTTTCTTTTCTTTCTTTTTTTTTGTTTCACATAAACTTGAATGTCATTCCAGACTCCAAGTCCACTACAGTTTTAATTTTCCTCCTTTTTTTATATACTCAGATCAACATGTAGATCTGATAGAGTAAGGAATCTGAGGATTGCAACTGTTAATTTACCAAGTAGAAAGCTCCTCTTTCTCCCAGTGAGAAACTGCTGGTTTTGAATTGCTACCCTCACAGATACCAATATATAGTGTCTACACCACCAGAGATTCCTAACTGCAATCTAGCTAAAGCTAATTCTACTAAAGTCATGTTATAGTTTGATCAAGGGTTAATAAAAATACATCATGTAATGGGCTAACTCCAGAAATCTATCGAAAGCTACATCTTAATAAGAAAAATGCAAATAACCCAGTCAAAAAAAAGGCATACGACCTAAATAGACAATTTACCAAAGACAATATCCAGGTGGCTAACAACCATATCAAGGAATGTTTTTAAAAAGTAAAAAGGAAAGCACATGTTCATTACAATAAGAGAAGTTAAAATTAATACAACAATAAGATCTTACCTCATACTGACACATTTTGAAAAAGTTCATAAAACAGAAAATAATAAATACTGGGGAAGACACAGAGGTTGAAACAATTTAACATTGCTGTTGGAATTGTAGACCTGTAAAACCACTAGGGAAAACAGTATGGCATTTCCTTAAACAAATCCAAATCCAAATATCTTATGATCCAGCAATTTCTCTACTGGGTGTACACCCAAAAGAAATAGAGAACACAAAATGAGTAAGCATATGCACACTATGTTTATTGTAGCAGTCTCCATAGTAGCAAAAAAAAAAAAACAGAGACAGCCCAAAACTCTGATTATAAATCAATGGCTATACTCTCATACATTGGAATATTATACATCAATAAAAAATACTAACAACTCTCTTACCCACTTCAATACATGGACAAAACTAGAGAACATTATACTTACTTAGCACAGTCAATCCTACAAAGATAAATACTTAATAATACAATCATAATAAATAAAAACAAAAAAGACTTGATTTTTCTCTGAGAGAAAAGACTTTGAAAAAAAAAAAAAGAAAAGACTTTGATGGCAACAATGAGGCCAGAGACGAGGGCAGGAACAGGAGGATAGGATACTAAGAAGAAGGGAGGAAGAATGGAGAGGGGGGAAAAAAGAAAGAGAACCACAATTACAGGAGTGCCATATGTGGTGCAGTGGTTACTCAAGGGGCTACAATCCTCATGGTTGTCAGTTCATAAACCAACAGCTTCATGAGACAAAGACTGGACTTTCTACTCCCTTAAACTGTTACAGTCTCGAAACCCACAAGGGGTCACTGTAAGTCAGCATTGATTCAATAGCTGTGTGTGGATGTGTTTGTGTATGCACGTGCCATGTGTAATGGGTTTATGGGGGCATTGTTGCTGATTTCATTTGTTGAAATGAACTGTAAATATAAACAGTTGTGCTTCCTTAAAACTAAAGCTAAATAAATAAGTTATTAAGGACTGATTGATAGAACATTCCCCTGGTGATAGCAGAGCTTCACTGTCTATACCATGACATTTTATGGCCACATGCATTTCAGAATTATTAATTGTTAAAGTCTTAAAATAATAGCACATAGCATAGACTGCGTATTTTGCACCTACAAACTAAACCCATTGTCACATAGAAACCCCAAGTAGGGTTTTCTGAGACTGTAAGTCTCTGAAGGAATAGACAGCCTCATCTTTTTCTTAAGAGAAGCTGGATGGTTTGATCCACCAACCTTGCTGTTAGTAGTAACCCAATGCCTAACCCACAGCGTCTATGAGTCCCCCTTGTCAGCTATTGCAATATAACATATCTCAGTGTAGCTCTCCATAAGGAAACATATGAATATTTTGTAGTAAGCATGTGAATAATCACACTGAGTCTTTATAAAGAGGTTAAGTCATCTTACTTCTGTCCAGGTAACACCAAAGAAATTTTATATTTCTGATACTCTGGATTTCAGAATTTTTGAGTAGGAAACAGACCTGTATTTGCATAGTTACTTTCAGAGGGAATTCTATATGCGCCTGTTAACTGGATGGTTGCCTGATAGGACAAAACCGTCATCAAACACTCCAGTCTCTTTCAAAGACTCAAATGTGCACCTAACGCACATTGGGCAGAACAAGTCAGCCGTGACCTCCGGGGCTCTCCCGCACCGCACGATCTGGTCGGGCTCGGACATGGGGCTCCTGACGCAGCGGTTTGCCTCATTAGGAGACCATATTAGTTTCTAAGTCTGGATTGGATTCCCTTTAAGATACTCAGTAGTTTTGCTTCAGTTCCTCCCAGGCTCTTAAAATACAGAGAAGTAAATGAGATTCCACTTGAGAGGAAGAAGAAGGGGGAAAAGTCTGTTATCCATCCAGACTCATTGGGACTTTCTGAAGTTCAGATTTTACTGCTGAAACCATGAGCATTACCTAAAGTGTTTGCCTAGTTTGAAGTCTTTAAAAAGTTCTATGAAGATAATCAGAAGTGTAAAATTGAACTTTTCCAAGAAACACACAAAAAATACATTTCTAGATGTCCTTGGTTTAAAGAGTCTTTGGGAAGTGAGTGATTTTTTTAAGTCAATTAATAATTACATATTTAAGTTTTCCTATGTTTCTCTAAATTTATGCAAATTTCGATATATTTAATGAATAGGTGAAATCAGTAAATGCTTTGTCTCAGGTAAAAGGTTTTATAATTATGCTGACAACTGTTAATAATCACAAAAACAATTCAGCATAATTTAATTTTGAATGTGCCAAAAAAATCAATAAGAAAAATTATATACTGAGCATGAAAAAAGAATTATTTATAATCAATTTTAATTTTTTTCAAGGCAAATTTATTTTTATGTTTAGAACATATCAAAAGCTGTGGCTGCTCAAAGCCCAGGAATAAAATTAAATAATCCAAGACGAGACTGAGGCGTTTTTTTGTTTTTTGGTTTTTTGGGCATCACTGCCCTCTGGTGGTGGGAGTAGGAGGCCCAGCCTTTGCTCCTGTGGAGCCGCTGCTGGAATTGGACATCCATCCCAGTGAGCCGCAGTCCCGCGCACAACCACTACGCCACTGGGGCTCAGCCTAGACTGAGGCATTTTTAATAACTAAAATTTTTATTGTTTTCATGAGTGAAAATCTTACCCCCACATCAAATTCTGTATATGCTAGTCCAAAGTCACTTTTATGAAATAATCAAAAAAGAAATGTAGGGGAGCTTATTATATTATAATTTTTTTAAGTTCTAGTATATCATATCACACAATGTTATCAGTATATGTATATGGGATTTCATTATCTTTCAGACTACCAAAATAAGCATTCAACATCAGTATCAAGGAGACTAGTAAATTTTAAACTTAACCATTCCCTAAAGAATGTCCTAAAGTGCTATGAAACAGATAATGAAAAAGTCAGTATAACATCAGCAATGGGGTGCTTTAAATAAAGCAAAAAGAAACAAAGAAGGAATGACAACAGCAGGTATTGTTTTCACGGCCGCATGCTTGACCCATGAAATCTGATGGAAGTGATTAGGACGAAAGGCACTGTGTGCCCATTGCTTAAAGAGGTCTTGGCTGATGCGTGGCTATTATAAGTTACACTGTCTGGGATCTTAAAGGCTTGAAGTTAAACAAGCAGCTATCTAGCAGAGAAGCCACAAACACACATGGAAGAAACACACTAGCCTGTCGGATCATGAGGTGTCTACAGGATCAGTTAACAGACATCAGAAGACCCAAAACAAACAAAAAAAAATTGTAGAGAATGAGGGGGATTAGAGCAGAGACCCCAAACCCATCTGTAGACAATGGGACATCCCCTCACAGAATGGGCCACAAGTATGGGATGAGTCAGCCAGGGTGTGGTATAGCACCCTCATAACCCTCTTAGCAGCAGCAGCACTTTATATTGCCTCTCTCTTCTTTAAAAATATACTTATGGTAGATCTCCACAAAGTAAATTGGGGTGCTAAATCAGTCACACGAGTGCCTCTTTCATACTTTTCCATAATCTCATTTTTTTTTCAGTTTAATTGTGGTTCTTATCATTTTCCTTTTCTGCAATGGATTCCATAGAACCCATTTTTTTGTGGGCATCACTGCCCCCTGGTGGAAGTAAGAGGGCCATCCTTGCTCCCAGAGAGCTGCTGCTGGATTTGAACCGCCAACCCTCTGGGCCGCAGTGCCCCACTCAACCACTATGCCACTGGGGCTCAGCCCAGGACCCATTTTTAAATCTAGAAATAGTACAAAAATCCACAAAACTAAGAAAATTTTAGCAAAACACTTGGAACACACCTGTAAAAGGTTTAAATGATGCATAGTAAGCATGCCAACTAACCCCAAGAGAGCGAAATACGAACTGCTTTTGTTTATAAAAATCATGTGTGGGCTGAGCCCTGGTGGCGTAGTGGTTGTGCGCAGGACTGCGGCCCACTGGGACGGAGGTTCAATTCCAGTAGTGGGGCTGGGCCTCCTACTCCCACCACCAGAGAGCAGTGATGCCCCCCCAAAATAAAATCATGTGTGTCGATGTAGTTGTTTTGTTCTAGCTCCAATTCAGAATTTTTCTTGAAATTTCACATCAAAATCTGATTATATCGAGTACTGATGTGGCCAAGTCCCAAGGTTCTACTGTAGTAATAATTTATAATTTATCAAAGGGTCACAAGAGGTGGGGAGGAGAAAAAGAGAGGAGCTGATACCAAGGGCCCAATAGAAAGTAAATGTTTAGAAAATGATGACAAACTAAGCACAAATATGCTTGGTACAATTAGTGTATGGATTGCTATAAGAGCTGTAAGAGCCCCCAATAAAATGATCTTTTAAATAAACAAAAAAAGAAGTGAAGTTACAAATTCAATGAGAAAACAAACTGAACAACACCATTCTAACTGAGCAGGCAGTGAAGCAATTCTTTATCATGCCCCAGCCCAGCAACATAGCTTATCTTTCCCCACACCAAAATAAATCACTCAATGTCCTATTTGACACTAACTACAAAAGATTGTATAAAAGAAGTCAAGAGTCTCTTTGGGTTGGCTGAAAGGAAGGAAGAGACATCTAGTTCTTGTGAGTGCCAATTGCAAATGATTAATGAATCAACAGAAACTTGCAGGAAAGGGAGTAAATCAAGACAGGGTCAAGTGGACCAGATGCCAAAAGGCCGAGCAAATAGGCATGTTGCTGTGATGTTTAAGGAGGATTTTCGCAGAAAGGTCACAAAGTACTTTGATTGCAAATAACAAGTGATCTAGAAAGGCCAGGAGGGATGAACTGCCCAGTTTCCTCCTGCACACTACACGTGAACAGAGTCTTCCCTTGAATGCCTTCTCTACACTCCAGGATATGGGAGCAGATGAACAGATCCCAGATTACACAAAATGAACACTCAGAATAAGAGGGGGGCAGAAATTCTAGATCATAATTTGGTCGTGGAGGAAATAAGGAATCTGGATCTCCATCAAAAATTCAAGGCTTTGCAAAATTGTTAATAAAATCGCTGAATCTTAACATCTACCAACCATAAAGAGGGAAACCCTATGTCTTAGCCACATAGAACCTTTGCCCCTTGAAGCCTTTCTGAGATAGAGGAACTGCATTTTACCCACTCACCACCAACCATAGTCACGGGTCCTGCTAACCACTGTGAGCAGTAGACTGCTCTTCATTGTGCAAATTTTCTATCTCAAAAAGTAAAATATAACCTCAAAAGAGGTGCCCTGATCTGGAGACGTCACATGGACCTACCTTGATGCAACCAGACCTCTGAAGCTGGAGAAGCCACAGAGAGATCTCTGCCAGTGCTGAGATGCTTCAAATGCCACTGAAAGGCAAGCATTTTAATGCAAAAATATTTTGTCTAGACTTCACTTCTGTCTGCCCAAAAGACACATACAGCACAGTGCACTAATTGATATAGCCAGCGTGGTAGTTGGATAATCTGGTGTCAATTTGAGAGCATTATGAGTGAAGGGATGGAGTCTAGTCTGTCAATCAGATCATAGTCAATGAGACCTCTGTGTGGGCATGGTCTTCTGAGAATTCTGGGAAATGTGGTAATTCCTTCTTGGAGGCTAGAGATCTCTCTCTCTCTCTCTCTCTCTCTCTTTCTCGTTCTCGCTCTCGCTCTTGCTCTTGCTCTCACTCTCTGCTGACTTCTCTGGGAGACACTGCAACTGACAAGACACATGGAACTGCACTGGTGCCCTGATCTGGAGACGTCACATGAACCTACCCTGATGCAACCAGACCTCTGAATCTGGAGAAGTCACAGAGAGATCTCTGCCAGCACTGAGATGCTTAAAATGCCACTGAATCCAAAGACTTTCTATCTGTTGTATTGTGATCCTTATGCATTTGGTGTCATTGCATGTGTTTCATGAGTCTAAAGAGGACTGTATAGATTGGCTCGTACATATGGGCTATTAGACTTATGATCTTGGACTGGACTGAGTTGGAATGTTTTCACAATGTACAATTCCCCTTTATATAAAACTGTCTCTTATATGCATATGCGTGTTTGTGCATTTGTTTCTCTAGTCTATCCAGACTAACACTACATATGTTGTTTTGAGAGTTATTTTGTCTCAATCTTATTCTCAATGAATCTGTGGCCTATAAAGCAGTGGTTCTCAACCCTCCTAATGCCATGACCCTTTAATATGATTCCTCATGTGGTGAGCCCCCCCCAATCATAACATTACTTTCATTGCTACTTAATAACCATAATTCTGCTACTGTTATGGATTATAATGTAAATATCTGATATGCAGGATGTATTTTCTTTTTTTTGCAGGATGTATTTTCATTGGTACAAATTGAACATAATTAAATATAATAGAAGCATAGTGATTAATCACAAAACAATATGTGATCATATGTTGTGAAATATTTATGTGTTTTCTGACCATCTTACGCAACCCCTATGGCCCAATGGGTTGAGAACCACTGCCCTAAAGGGTAAAGGTTTTTGGTGGTGGTGTGCTGCTCTTCAGCTAATTTTTAACTTACAGTGACCCCATGTGACTGCACCACCAGGTTCTTGGCTATTGTGTAGTGACTTGAAATATTCTATGGTTCTGAGTGTTATATTTATGGTTGTATGTTCTATTTGTTCGGATTCATTGTTCTCTAGAACAGATACTTTCAAAAGCTTAAAATCTTTTGTGTGTTTGTTTGTTTGTTTGCTTGTTTTGACAGCCCCTTCTGCAGGGATTACATTGAGTTTACAAACATGGCAATCTTGTCTATTGTTTCAAGTTTTTTTTCCATTTTAATCTTTGCATTTTGAAATCTATCAACCATCAAGATGGCTCTTAAGTCGCCAAATGCAATCAGGGACATTTTGGTCTTTAATCACTGCATTACCTCAAATTCATTGATTGGAAATATTTGTCATCACAATCACCTTTTAAGAAAGACTATTTGCATTGGTCTTAATTTTCCTAGTGAATTCAGTACATTGTTGTCTTTAGGTGTCATTGATTGTGTTCCAACCCATAGTGGCCTATTAACATCTGAAGGAAATAGAGTATATCAGTCCTTCACCATCCTTGCAATTGTTGCTGTGCTTGAGCCCATTGTCACCACCATGATGTCACTCTATCTAGTTAAGGGTCTTTCTCTTTTTTGCTCCCCTCCCACTTTTCCAAGTATGATGTCTTCTCCAGACAGTGATTGACAGTATCCTGACAATATATACAGAGAGAATATAAGAAAAAATCTTACTATCCTTGCCTCTAAGCCTCTAAGGAGCATTCTAGCCATATAGCTTCCAAGATAAATTGGTTTTTCCCTTTCGCAATCCATGTAACCTGTTTCAATATTATTCTCCAACATTGTAATTCAAATGCAGAATTCATGATAGTCAGTAACAATACTACTTTATTTCTTGTATAGCAATAATCTATGTGTTGAATAATTTCTTGTGACTTTGGCCAGGAACCATGCCAATTCAAACATTTCAAATCACTTACCTCATAATGTACCCACTAGGATTAAAAGGGCACAAAATATGCAAACTAAGTATTTTGACAAGGCAGTGAACTATTTAATATAGCTTTCCTAGTCATAGTTTTTATTATTCCAACCAAACTATCTTATCTTGAGAGATCTAGGTCATAAGTTGAGGAACAATAGTGACTGTATTTTATGATTCATCTATAAATGATTGGTAATGAAGTTAATTGTGATTGCCCTCCTGCTGGGTATAAAATCAGCCATATCAGAAATAGGAGAGAAGTACCAGAAAAGGAATGTGTCCTTTAGACTCCAAGATCCTTCCCCTTGTTCACCTTTGTTGCAGAAGAAACCAGAGAAAAGGCAGCGGAGCATCAACAACAGAAGCAGGAGTCCATGATGAGATAGAGCAGTCAACTTTCCAGTACATAGAGCAAGTGGAGCGGAGGGATGAGGGGCAAGAAGTGGGCTTGTGAAATGGAATTTCTCTTGGTTGGTACTTTATTTGGGGATCTGGGTCTCCTAACTGTGGTAGTCACCTAATATGGTGTCAATTTGAGGATTAAGAGTATAGGGGTGGAGTGTAGCCTGTCAATCTGGAGATAGCCAATGAAACCTCTGCATGGTCATGGCCTTCTCATGAGAATTCTGGGAAATACAGTACTTCCTTCTTGGAATCAGGGTACACTATCTCTCTTGGCTCACTTCCTTGGAGATGCTCTACTGAGAAGACACAAGGCAGACTCCCTGTGAGACATCCCGGAGGAAAAGTCACATGGACCTACCCTGCTAGAACCAGACCTCTGAAGCTAGAAATTTCACATAGAGAGAACCCTAAGATTTTCTACCCACTGTCCTGTGATTGTTCTGCTTGTCCTGATTGTCCTGACACATGGCATGTGCCTTTTAAATCTGAAGAAGACTTTATAGATTGGTATCAGACTGAGGGGCTTAGACTGGACAGGTTTGGGATATTTTCTTAATGTATAATTCCCCTTTATATAAAACATTATAGACATACGAGTTTCTTTGGATTTGTTTCTCTAGTCTACCTGGACTAACACACTAACCCATGTAGCTAGAGCTGAGTGACTTTGAACTGAGGTTTATAAGAGAGTGGTATGTCCTTTGGACACACTAGAAAAGATTTGTAACACTGCCTGAACAAGGTGGAGGCCAAGCCAAGAAGCTGCGAGACAGAAAAAGACTTGCCTGGGGGCATGACACAGAAGAGCCTATCCTTACTGAATAACTGTATCCTGAGCATTACTCACCTCAATTGTAACCTGTTAACTTCCTTAATAAACCCCTTCATAATAAATATGGCCTATAAATTTAGTGTGACCATTACAATGATTTCTAAAACACCACAGGAAACAGAGGAACTCCATAGCTAAATTACAGACTTCATTCTTTTCTTTCTTTTAAACCAATGAAATAATTAAGACATATGCCCCCAAATTATCTCTTGTGAGTTATCAGGCATCAGCAAAGCACCATCTTTCAATTTCTCATCAGATGCTATGTAAGGCAGTTGCTATAAAGCTATGTTTATTTTTCTTCCTTCAACCCTTGATTTAAAAATATGTTAATTATCCAGCAACTAACCTACCTTCTCCCTGGTTCTTAAAATTTATTTATTTTTAATTGTTTTATTGGAAGCATTGCAAACATTCCACCATTTAATCACATCAAGTAGTAATATACAATTGCTACCACAAGCATTTCAAAACACTTTCTTTCTGCTTGCATTCCTTGATATATGCTCCTCTTTGTCCCCTCCTTCCCCCACCATATCAAGAACCCTTACTCTTTTTTTTCTATAATAGTTTTTGATTATGTGTGTTTGTTTGGTTGTTGGGGGTTTTTTGCTTGTTCAGTTTGTTGGTTGCTGTATTTTTTTGTCCATTTGTTTTTTGGTTTTTGCCATGTCTTACGCAGTCTTATCTGTCCATTCACATACAATTCTGCCGACAGAACCCATCGAGTGAGTTATACAGTCATCAATACTATAAGCTCCCCAGCCCTCCAGCACCCTCCTTCTCTCTTTCTGTACCCTCAGTGAACAACTTTAATCCCTATACCATTTCTAAAGTGTTAGCTATCTTGACTTTCATGTGCTGAATGATCTTAAATATACAGATGAACATACACAAATCGAACATGATTAGTGGGGTAAAACAAATAAAAGATATTATAGAAAGGGGAGGAAATATTAGAGAACAAGAGGATAGTTATGTGCTTCATCAGTGCCATACTACACCCAGGATTTATCATGTGTTCTATCTGGCTCTTCTATGAGGTACTATCCAGTTACCATATATACTCATGTATAAGCTGAGTATTTCAGCACAGTTTTAATACAGCTTTTGTGGTAAAATTAGATACCTCAGCTGATATTGGGATTGGCTTATACTTGAGTGTATATTGTATCTTATTGGTGGCTTTTGGTTCTCCACTACATCCACTCCCCTTCATACTCAACTGGTTGCTTGTTTTTGACCTTTTGATACTTTTCCCCTCAACGCCTAATTATCACACAGGGTGATGTGCTTCTTCCATGTGAACTTTATTGCTTCCCTCCTACACAGCCACTTGTTTAACTACAGGTCTTTACAATCCCAGGAACTGTATCTTTTCATACCCAGGCACCATCAGCTTTCTTCACCACATCTGCTTATGCTACCACTTTGTCTTCACAGATCATGTCAGGAAGGTGGACATCATAAAATGTCATATTATTAGAATAAACTGTTCTTGCACTGAGGTAAGATTTAAGTAGTGCTCCCAAGTCCATCTACTTCCTTGTTGCATCTGTGTGTGTGTATATATATATATATATATATATATATATATATACATATATTTATATTTTTCTTCTTTCTGTTTTTCTTTCCTCCTACCCTGCTATCATGTTTTCCCATCATACTCTTCTCAGTAATTTTTCTCAGATACAATTTAATTGATCAAACATGACCAGAAAAGCTTGATGCTCCGCACTATCAATTTTAGAACCCTTACTGGTCCACTATTGAGTCCCTGTTTACCTTCCTCCCCCTCCCCTCCCATGTCCCCTAGGAATCATCTGTCCAGTTGTTATGCCGCAACCTTCATAAGACTGTTTATCCTGACTAACTTGTACAGATAAAAACAAAAATAAAAAAACAACCCCAAGCCCCCAAACATACAGATAGCCATAAGTCTAACAGGGATACTAGCATAGAGCAGATGAAAATATCTGTTAAATATAGAGAAGGACATGTTATAGCCATCAGTCCCGTACACCTTTCTTCCAAAGATGCATATCTGGGTTCCACCTACCAAACTCATATTCCCTTTTGGTCTTCAGCATTCACGTCCAAAAGAAGAGCATTATAAATGTCCCCATTGCTATTCTTGCAGTCAGGGATGGAGCCATTGAGTGTCCCACCCAGAGTTACACATTTATACTATGAGACATCCAGGGATGCCCCTTGTGAGTAATCGCCAACCGATTCAGATGGGATATCCAGTAAGACTTCACCTCCCCACCACACTCCACCCCCACTCCACCCTGAGTTAGAATCTACAATCAGAATTCCTCAGGGACTCCGAGGTTTCACTCCCATGACTGGTCTGTTGCACTCCCCTCTTGATTTGTCCCCATATGAGTGGGTCAGACCAGCTGCTCTCCCCTTGCTTTATCTTCAGGCACAAGGAAAAGGCACACAGCACACTATTCCAGGGCAGAGGATCAGATATTCTGGTGTGAGCTAGACCAAACCCAGTGATTCGTATATCATATAACAACAGATGCAGACAGCATGGGTGATAAAACTTGTCTTCTTACCTTCATCTTATATACTTTAAGACCCATAGGGGGTTGGGGGAAGACAGCAATAGGGGGTCAGGGCACTAACCAATTCAAGGGGAGGATATTGTTTATATCTCCATAGAAAAGGGAGAGGCAGAGTAAACCTCATTCCAGTGCCAACCCTTGAAAGTGATTTCCCTGCTCAGAGCAGCTCTCCAGGACAAGGCTTAGCCTCCTACTCCCACCAGGGGCCAGTGATGCTCACACACACAAAAGACACCTGACCATAAGATACATCCAGCTTTTAGAGCAGGAAACAAGAAAAAATATTCTGAACAAAATAATGCCAGGATACTAAAATATTTATTAAAATAAAGCAAAGTAAGATAATATTTAAAAGCGTAAACTCAACAGTGGTGTTAAGAACCATTATCACTTTCATTAAAAAATGAGGGGAGGCATGCACTGCACCGAAAATGTGACCTGACTGACATTGAGACTCCAGGAGGCGGAACTTCCCCCGAACACACA